>RJWM01007156.1:0-79658 GCA_004363535.1 Dasyprocta punctata | reverse complement strand
ATCTTCTTTGATTTCCTTTTTCAGAGTAGTGTAATTTTCACTGTATCAATCTTTTACTTCCTTTGTTAGACTGATTCCTAAGTATTTCATTTTTTTGGATGTAATAGTGAAGAGTGTGGTTTCCCTTATTTCTCTCTCAGTGATTTTGTTGTTTGTGTACAGCAATGCTATTGATTTTTGAGTGTTGACCTTGTATCCAGCAACATTACCGAATTTGGTTATTACATCTAGAAGTATTTCAACAGGTTTTGGGGCGGTCCTCTATGTAGAGTATCATACCATCTGCAAAGAGTGATAATTTTACTTCTTCCTTTCCTATCCTTATTCCCTTTATTTCTTTCTCTTGTCTAATTGTTCTGGTTAGTATTTCCAGAACTATATTGAATAGGAGTGGTGATAATGGACATCCTTGTCTGATTTTAGGTTGAAAGTTTTCAGTTTTTGTCCATTTAGTAAGATGTTGGCTGTTGGTTTATGTTGTATGGCTTTTATCAGGTTGAGGTAGAGATCATCTATTCCAATTTTCTGTAGGGTTTTTTATCATGAATGAGTGTTGTATTTTGTTGAGAGCTTTTTCTGCATCTATTGAGATGATCATGTGGTTCTTGTCCTTGACCCTGTTGATATGGTGCACTACATTTATTGATTTGTGTATGTTGAACCATCCCAGCATTCCTGGGATGAATCCCACTTGATCATGGTGTATAATCTTCATGATAACTTACTGTATTCTATTTGCCAGTATTTTATTGAGGATTTTTGCATCTATGTTCATTAGGGAGACTGGCCTGTAATTTTCTTTTTTGGTTGGGTCTTTCTCTGGTTTTGGTATTAGGGTAATATATGCTTCCAGGAATGACTTAGAGAGACTTCCTTCCCTTTCAATTTCATTGAAGAGTTTGAGGAGCGTTGGCATTAAGTCTTCCCTAAATTTCTTGTAGAATTCAGTGGTGAATCCATCAGGGCCCAGGCTTTTCTTTGTTGGCAGGGTCCTGATTACATTTTCAATTTCATTAGCTGAAATCAGGTTATTCAGCAGTTTTGCATCTTCTTGATTCAGCTTTGGTAATTTATAGGTTTCTAAGAATCTGTCCATTTCTTCTGTGTTATCAAATCTATGTGAGTAAAGATTTTTGAAGTAGGTCTTGATGATCTTCTGTATTTTCACAGGGTCTGTAGTGATTTCACCATTTTCATTTCTTATTGCATGAATCTGAGTTTTTCCTTTCCTCTTTTTGATAAGGTTGGCTAGGGGTTTATCAATATTATTTACTCTTTCAAAGAACCAACTCTTCAATTCATTAATTCTTTGTATTGCTTTCTTAGTTTCAATTGCATTAATTTCTGCTCTGATTTTGATAATTTCCTCCCTTTTTTGGGCTTTGGACTTGACTTGTTCTTCTTTTTCTAGAAGTTTGAGGTGCATAATTAGTTTGCTTATGTGTATTCTTCCTATTTTTCTGATGTGGGAGTTTAGTGCTATAAATTTTCCTCTGAACACTGCTTTCATTGTGCCCCCCAGGTTCTGGTAATTTGTATTTGCATTTTCATTCAATTATAGTTATTGTTAATTTCTTCTCTAATTTCTTCTGTGACCCATTGATTGTTTAGGAGAATATTATTTAACTTCCATGTGTTTATGGGGTTCTTGTAGGTTTTTTGGTCATCATTTCCACTTTTATTGTGCTATGGTCAGATAATATGCATGAAATTATTTTAGTTTCTTTGCATTTGCTTAAGCATGTTCTGTGGACCAGTATATGATCTATTTTAGAGACTGTTCCATGTGCAGCTGAGAAGAATGCGTATTCTGATGTTGAAGGGTGGAGCACTCAGTACACATCTACTAGGTCCATTTATTCACAAGTTTGACTCAGTTCTGTTATTTCTTTGCTGATCTTTTGTTTGGTTGATCTGTCTCTCTGTGACATTAAGGTATTAAAGTCCCCCGTTATAACTGTATTATTGTTTATTTGGTTTTTCATGTCTATTAAGAATTGTCTTACATATTTGGGTGCTCCCATATTTGGTGCATATATATTTATGATTGTAATCTCTTCCTCTTGAAGCTTTCCTCTAACAAGTATGTAGTGGCCTTCTTTATCTCTTTTAATCATTCTCGGTTTGAAGTTCACACTGTCTGCAAACAAAATAGCTACCCCTGCTTTTTTCTGGGTTCCTGTTGCATGGAGTATTGTTTTCCAGCCTTTGATTTTTAGCCTGTGAATTTCCTTTAGAGTGAAATGTATTTCTTGTACATAGCATATTGTTAGATTTTGTTTCTTAACCCACTCTGCTAGTCTGTTTCTTTTTATTGGTGAGTTGAGACCATTTACATTGATTGATATAACCAATACATACTGACTCATCCTGTCATGATATCTTTCTGTTGTCAGTTTTCTACATTTTCTGTTTAATTATTTGCCCTGCTTAGTGGTTTCCTTTTGTTGTTGTTCTTAAGATTTTAGGTATCTTTGTCTCTTTCTAGAGTGTCTTTCAGTACTCTTTGTAGTGTTGGTTTGCTGGCCACAAATTTCTTCAGTTGTTCTTTGTCATGGAAGTATCTTATTTCTCCGTCAATTTTTAAAGATAGTTTTGCAGGATACATCAATCTGGGTTGAAAGTTATTTTCTTTCAGGATTTGAAATACTTCACTCCAAGCTCTTCTTGACTTAAAGGTTTGTGTTGAGAGGTCTGCCGTGATTCTGATAGGCTTTCCTTCATAGCTGATCTGTTTCTTTTCTCTGACAGCTTTTAGTATTTTGTTCTTGTGCTGTATTTCTGATACCCTTATTATTATATGTCTGGGTGAGGATTTATTTTGGTTATGGTTAACTGGGGTTCTGTATGCCTCAGTTACCTGTATTTCAGATTCTCTTCCCATGTTTGGAAAGTTTTCTGCTATTATTTCTGTGAATAGTCTTCACAGATCATTAGTATTGACCCCTGCTTTTTCATTTATGCCTATTAATCTTATGTTGTTTCTCTTGGCATCATCTTGCAGCTGTTAAACTGTTGTTTTCTGGTTCCTTGCTATTTTTAAGAGATCTTTTCTTCCTTGATCATAAGCTTCCATGCTATCTTGAAGGTCTGAGACTCTGTCTTCAGCTTCATTCAAGAAGTTTTACCAACCTTCCATGGAATTTTTCATTTCCTGAATTTCCCTTTGAGTTTGTTTCATGCATTCTGTTTGTGTCTTATATTGTTCACTCAAAGTTTCCATCATTTTCTTATGTTCTTCTATTTTTATCTTGATCTTCTTTAGATACACACAGCATTTCTTTCATAATGATTGTCATTTCATTTTTTAGCTGAGAGATTATTTCTGATTTGAGTTTCTCTATAGCTTCATGGAGTTGTTTCTTTACTTCCTTTGCTATCATTTCAGAAAGTTCAGTTGTGTGACTCCAAGTGTCTTCCATTTCAGTGTCTCTTGGGTTTGTTTTCAGTGGGCTGGGGGGTTGAGACTGCCTCTTGTTCTTTCATTTCGTCATTTTGTTCTGGGACCTGTGTGGCTGGGCAAGCAGCCCCCTGATGGATTGCACTGGAACACTGTGCTGGGTAGAACTTCAGTCCTCCAATATCCCCATGGCTAGTCAGGGCACACCCCCAGATTATGGCAGTGGACCCTTGTGTTCTGTGGTCTGTGAAGCTGGCCATGTGTTCCCCTGATGTACTTTGTTGGGTTGTTCTGGGACGCTGAGCTGGACAAATTTTTTTCCCCCCTGTAGCTAGCAGGGTCACACCCCTGGAGCTTGTTGCCAGGGCCTAGAACCTGGCTATGTAGTGTTCAGAACCCCCACAACCCAGTTGGCTAGCAGTGATGTAGCCCTGGGGTGTGTCACTGGATCTTCAGCCTGGCTGGGTGGAGTTCAGAATCTCCAGGAGCCAGGCAGCTAGATGGAGCACACCCAAGAGTGTGGCACCTCCAGGAGCTTGCGTCTGGCTGCAAGGAGTTCAGAACCTTTGGAGCCTGGGGCAAGCCCAGGCGAGTCCCAGGTGTATAGTGCCAGGGCCTTCCTCCTGGTTGGGCAGGGTTTCACAACCTCTAGGACTTGCAGAGTGGCCGCACCCCTGAACAATGGAGCTCACACCTTGTGCTCTATGGGCAGAGCTCAAATTCTCTAAGGCCATGCAGCTATGCTGGCCACTACCTGATGAGCAGCTGTGGGGCTCTGGGCTGGGCTACGCTCAGTACCTCTGTGTCCTGCGAGACTGGCCAGGTGTTCCCCTGATGGATTGTGCTGAGACACTGGACTGGTTAGAGCTCGATCCTCTCTGCAGCTAGTAAGGGTGCACTCCTGGAGTGTGTTGCTGGATCCTCCACCTTACTAGGTGGGGGTCGGAATCTCCAAGACCCAGGAGGCTAGGCAGAGCACACCCCAGAGTGTGGCACCACCAGGACCTTGCACCTGGCTTGAGGATTTCAGAGCCTCTGGAGCACGGCACAAACCCAGGTGAGTCCCAGGCACATAGTGCCAGGGCCTTGCTTTGAAACACTAATTATCACAAAAAGAAAGAGTAACAGCTTTTCAAGAGAAGCAGACAATTACTAAGCACTGAAGTCTAACTTATTTTCTGTGTTTATATAAATATGCAGTAATAATATAACAATATTTGTAGGCATTATATGAATAGATAAATGTAGCATTAACTTTTATTAAAAGTTAATGCTAATGATCTAATTACAGTTTTATAATAACCAGATTTTGAGGAATCACCACAATGGAAGATAAAAGTAATGAACAGTTCTGGTAATATGACTTAAGACACTGTGGATTTCAGAAATGAAAGGGAAGTGAATTCCCCAAGTTGATTATTCTCAAATATTAACTTCAGGAAGTTTACAGTTAATCTTTTGAAATGGAGCTCACCGGGCTACATAAAAATTTTTTACAGTGATAATTTTATTTTGAGAAATATGTCCATAGAAATGAAACAGTAGAAAATAAAACAAGTTAGTCTAATGATATTCCTATAAACATTCTTTATAAAGACATAAATAAATAATACTGAAAATTTTCAACATTGATAAATAGTTAACCAAACAATTATTATGTTAACACCAGAACACCATGAAGACTTTTAAAATGGAAAATAAGTGGGCTAAGTTACTATGCAAAGCATACTATTAATGATACAAAAGGAAATGCAAAAAAGAATAGCCAACTGTTCCCATGTGAAACAGTCAGAAAACCAACATTTCCAAAATCTAAGACTTACTATAGTAATCAAGGTGGTATGGAACTGGCAACATAGACAAGTAGATTAGTGGAGGACAAAAAACAGTGCTGACTAATAAATCCAAACCTAATATTCAACTGATCTTAATTAGAAAATACTGACAATAAATTCAGTGAAGAAAAAGTCTTTTCAATAAATGGTGCTAGAATGACTAGAGATCCTCACGACAAAAATTACTTTAAATATACATCTTACACCATTCACAAAAGTTAATTCTATACAGAACATAGATACAGATGTAAAATGCAAAACTGTAGAAATCCTAGAAGATAACATAGAAGAAAATCAAGATGACCTCGGGCTCAGTGATGACTTTCTAGATATAACACCAAAATCCCAATCTACAAAAGATAACATTGATAAGTTGGACTTCCTTAAAACTTGTAACATCTGCTTTGTGAAAGATGCCTTTTTAAGAGAAAGAAAAGATAAACCATAGTTTGGAAGAAAACATTTGCATAATACTTGTCTGATAATAGAAACTTTTAAAACTGAGCAATATAAAAACAGACATGGGCAAAATATATAAACATACACTTTACAGAGAAATGTTATATAAATGGCAAATAAATATATTGAAAATCATATAACATTAGGGTATTAATTGAAAATTAAAACAAAATGAGATAACACTATACACCTATTAGAATGGATAAAATGCAAAACACTGACAACACTAAATGTTGATGAAAATGTGGAGAAATGAACTCTCAGTTGCTGGCAGGATCACAAAATCCTACAAATACTTTGGAGTAAAATTTGGCAATTTTTTTACGAAGTTCAGTATAAGCTTACCAGACTATCCAGCAATTATTCTCCCAGGTACTTTCCCAAATGGGTAAAATGGATATGTATTCACATAAAAGACTGACCAAGAAGCTTTATAGCAACCTTGTATATAACTTATAAAATATTAGAACCAACTCAAATACCATTGAACAAGTGAACAGATATGACTGTGATACTCTGTGCAGTTGACTATTATTCAGTGATAAGATGAAATGAGCCATCAAGCCATGACAAAGTATGGAGGGATCTTAAACACTAATACCAATTGCTAGATAGAAGATGCCAGTGTGGAAAGGTCATGTACTATGTAATTCCAACTAAATTACATTTTATATAAAGCAAAACCATCGAGACTGTAACAATATTGACTTATGCTAGGAATTTGGAAGAGGGGAAAAGTAAGGGGATAACAGGTGTAGCACACGGAATTTTAAGAGTAAAACATTTCTTTACAATATCACAATGTCTAATACATAGCCTTCTACATTCATCAAAACCAATAGAATGTGCAACAAAAAGAATGAATCATAATGTAAACTAAAGACCTTAGTTCACAATGATACCCCAATACTGGCTCATCAATTATACCCATGGCATCACACTAATGTCAATTGCTAATACTAATAACGTTGAGGGGATAGCTTAAAGACTCATGTAGTTTTTCTTTAAATCTAAAACTGCTATGAAAATAAAGGCTATGAATAAATATAAAAGATTATATTAAGGATTGTCCCTGCTATTTATTCAGAACTCACAAAATTATGAGACTACTCAAGTTCATAAGAACTGAAAATCGTTGCTATTCATTGTGCCTGAGTACTGGAATGTATACTTAGTGACCATCTTGTTCAGCCATCTTAGTCAACAAATATTAAACATACCTATTACAAAATATTGAGAAAACATAACACATAATAACAAATGACTCATAATTACAAGTAACAAAACTTTTAGAAAACTAAATTAAAAAATACAACGCACATTCAAGTATAAACAGACAAGCTCTGACATAAATCAGAACCAAGTTTGAGTATGTATGCCTATGCTTGTATATTAAAAAAAAAAGCAAATGTCCTTTAACTCAGGGCTAACTGCACTAATATAAGTGTCTGAGACTTATACTCTATTTCCATTGAACTTCATAAACAAAAATATTGCCAAAGGCAGCAATTCTGGTCTTGGAATAAGAACTGAGATTGAATCCCTCAGAAAGTTTTAAAGGATAATTCTACATAGCATTTCCAAATCTTTTTTTAATAGAAGCAGATTTTATAATGAATATACTCATTAGGTATTCATATCTGGTATTTATCCAAGTGATCTTGTGAAGAATCTAAGAGATTTGTCATTGTCTGCAATATGGTATTGGACATGTATATTTATTATTATCAAATTTCCAAGAGACAATGTAGTTGAGAATATGTAACATTCAAAGATCACTTTATTAAGATTCTCACTTCCTAAATATTGTCTGAACACATTAAAATGCAGATTCCAAGATTAATCCCAGAAATGCTAATTCAGTAGGTCTGGGAAAGGATCTGATCATCATCCTGGTAATTTTGATGCAAGGAAAACAAACTTTGAGAAACAGTGATATAGATGGATGAGCATGAGAATCTCCTCAATTTTGAGCTAAACTATTTTCTGTGTACTGGAAAAAGCAAACTGAAGCAAAATCACACTATCCCACTTGGAAATCAATAAACATCCTAGGGGACCAGTAAAGATAACAAGAAGCATAGTCATTGGCTGATATTCAAATCTGGCAGCCCTCTCTAATCCCTCTCAGCGTGATATCACCTTCCTATCTCCAGAACCATCCCAACAAAAATGAGATGTGAGGAGAGCCAAGTTAGTTTCCTCTTGACTTCCTGATCAAACATTCCTCACAAACACCTCACTGAAAACAGCTTCTGTGTAATTTGAAAAACCTCTATTCCTCTGCTCTCACTAAGGTAGTTCATTGCTTCCATCAAACAAAGCAAGTGAAAAGAAGATATATTAGTATTTTATATGTTTTCCCTCCCTTAATAAACAATCTCTGCAGACCAGTGATTTCATGGGATTTACTTTCATGTGGAGGGTTTTCAGACCTCCTGTTGTTTCTGATCCAGAATGTCCCTCAACAGATTCATGTGTGCAGAAGTTCGGTTTTGGGCAGGTGACTGGTCTTGAGAGTGCTACATTCATCAGTGGATTAACCTAAGGATGAATCCATAGCTAAATGTGTGTCAGGAGAGGAAGTCTGGTTCTGGAAGAAGGAGTTCCTAGGTGCCTGACCTAGAAAGATTTATCTCCCTCTCTGACTCCTGGCTTTGCTCTCTACGTCCTGGCTGCCATGGTGTCGCAGTTTTTCTCTACTACAGGCTCTACTGCATTTTTGCATTTGAACCTGTGGATCACCAGCTGCAGCTTCTGAAACCGTGAGGCAAAATATACCTCTCTTCTTTTAAGTTATGGCTGTCATATTTTGTGTCCCAACTTCAAGAAAGTGACTAAGACACCACACGCCATATTTTTATATATCCCAATAATAATGTCACACAGGCAAAATGATAGACGTGATGGTGTTTCTATTCTTTCTCCTCCCCCCAGCTCCACACAGTTTCTCTCCTCCAGCAGGTGTGTACAATTGATGTTTTGTGTTTGGAGAATGCTCTTTGTTCTAGGAACATTTGAAAGTATACATGGTCATGAAACTTCACCTGTATTTAGCTTGGTGGTTAGCAGGTTCAATGTATAACCAAGTACCTTAAACAGTGACTGTAGAATTTCTTTTTTTATTCATAATTCTCATCCTCTTTGGGAATATTATTTAAAGTCAACAATTCCTGCAAATAAAGAAATTGAGGCCAAGGATTCAGATGAATTGGTCCTGCTTCAGTGAAGTCCTAATGCAAATAAATTTTGTTTCAATGACAATATTTGCTCATACAGCAACAACCACCATAAGAACATTCTGGCTTCCATAGAGCTGTATAGGGCAACCTCTACCCTGTTTTCATTTTACTTAGGGGAACTCGTGATATTCAGTAAACAAAATGTCTGCCAGGGGGCAGCAGAACTTAATGCTTTCTTTCCCAAGGGAATCTAGAGGGTTTTATGAAAGCAACTGGCATATTAAGATAATTAATTTGAAATTGAAACTTCGTGATAATCATGTTACACTACGTTCACAAGTAAAGGTTTGTCTGAGGAGTCTTATTCATATAAAGCACTTGCATAAATTAAAACAACATATTCTGACATAAAAGAAAACAAAGGAAAATCTTAATATAATGAAGTCGCTTAAATCATTTTCTTCCTTATCCTCTCCTTTATAATGTTTCCTTGCTCTCTGGAACCATTTGTGGACAGTCAAATTGCTTTTTATGAGCAACCTAAGATATTTATAAGATTTAAGAATTCTTGGCTATGTTCTTTAAAAAATGTGACTCATCTTGAAAGAAGTTAGAAATTGTTATTTTTGTTGCTTATGACAGAAAAAAAATGCTTCCATAATAAGTGGTCTCCTGGAAAATTTATTTCTGAAAATGACTTTAAGTACAAATGAACTGTGAGACCTCACTGTGGCAAGACAGCTCATGGGGAGGAAGGAGGCACTGAAGGGGAGAGGAGCCATATTGAATCCTTCTGAAATCTCATTTGTCCAAGTAATATTTCTTCAGAAGTTCTGGCAGGGGTGCTTTTAAGAGCCTACATTGCCTGCCTGTGCATGGTCTTTCATAAATGTGCTCTTTAGAAGGGACTCTGGGGTGGTCTCTGGGAAATCCCAGAGCTCAGAACTGATATTCCAAACTTCACAAAATGAGACTTCAGACTTACTTTTTTGTAAGTAATTTGTTTTGATGTGCTTAAAAGTACTATTTATTTTATTAACAAGGTTCTACTGTAAAATCTTTTAAAACAATTGTTTCTAAGGATTTCTAGTTAAAGATTTTTTAAAAACATAATTCTTAAAAGCCATAAAACCACAGGGACTAAAAGAATGGGAGTGGAATTGACAAAAACAGAATTCAGAACGCTAGAAAGCAGATGGATCTGGTTAGCTCCTTAGAAAACTTGAGAAAGATGAATTTCAATCTTCAGTGGTGAAAGTTGTACAGCAATATAACTTAACTATAAAATTTCCAAATGGTCCCAAAACTGATGGCTGTGAGGTGATGGTATGACTGAAAAGCAAGGATTTGTTCAAATGCTATGTTAAAGAACAGTTAGATTCCTGGGGCCCATCCTAGCAGCGCACAGCTAGGAGACTGCTCTTGCACCACCCCAACAGATAATTGGAGATTTATTCATTTGAGAGCAGAAAAAAACAGGTTTTGTGGTGCAGAGATATTTCTTTAATCTGTTGGTATATTAAAAACACACAAAAAAAGGCTTCAGATGTAGTATAGAACCCATCTATTATGCTATCATGGTTCCAAGGGTCATCTGAGCTTTGTCGGGCAGGTTTCTCTGGGGCTGTCCACTGCAGTTTCAGTCCAATGCTGACTGGGATGAAGGCTCTGCAGACTTTAGTAGTTTGGCTATTCACGAAGAATTTCACATTCACACGCTTGATTCTCAGCTGATATGGCTGGGAGTTTCCAGAAAGGTGTTACCATCTCTACACAGCCCCTCCAGGTGGTTAGTTTGGCTTCATTACAGTTTGATCACCTTGGGATAGTTGAAATTTTTTCCTTAATGCTCACTTCTTCTTAATTAAATATTGCAAAAGAACCAAGAAGTTATAAAGAGTCAATGATGTAGAGTTGGAAGTCAGAGCATCACTTTTGCTTTATTATATTTTTCAGATAATAGTCACAAGAACATCATGGCTTAAAGATTTTTTACTTTACAACAAATGTGCATTCCAAGTACTTTCACTGGATATTGGGGGCATTTCTGAAGACCTAACTGCAAGGAAAAATCAGATAGAGCTGAAAACCACAACATGGAAAATAGAAAAATTAAATTATATATTACACCGGACCCTCAGGATTCAAGCATTTAGACTTTTGTCCTCAACATAAGAAATCTGAAGAATTTTCTTTGAAAACACAAACATTAGAGTCTCCACAGAAATGATTCCACTGAAAAGCTCACAAAAAACATTCGAGATTGTGGCTCACCAATTGACAAACCTTGAATACACGTAAAATGTACCAATTCAGCATATTGTGTCCTGCTCTTAAGGTACATTAATAGATATGAAAGCAGACAAAGAAACAAAAAGGAAGCAAATAAACTCTGATGGGTGAAGAAACATTAAATAATATCATTAACATTATCATAGACAAAAGTAAATATGACCTCAAGAGAAAACCAGGGTAGTATAAAAGATAATATATTCAGAGAATTAAAAAGAGCTCTTGAAAATTAGACAGACAGACATACACAGTACATGGGTGGAAGGGACACTTTGGGTTTGTAGATGAAAAACAAGAAAAATTGAATTAAATTATGGCAGTAAAAATGTTAAGATAAAGAAATAAAAAGGGAAAATTAATGAAATTGGAAGTTTGTTTTATAAGTTGCAATATTCAGATAAAAAGCATTATAAAGAGAATGACAAAAAAAGGTAGAAAATTTTCAAGGAAGCAATTTTCAAGGTGTTTTCAAAGAAATTTCTCAGGAAAAAAAAAGAATGAAATATTTAGTTCAAAGGAGCTGTTATGTATTGAATCACATTTCTCCAATATGTTGAAGACCTAATTCCCAATCTCAGAACTGAATGTAATTTGAAATATGGTTTTTCAGATGTTATCAAGTCAAGATGAGACAGGTCACCAGTTCCAGTAGGTCAATATGACTTGCATTCTTACAAAAAAGCAAAATTTGAACCCGTGAAGAATCACACAGAAAAAAGACCATGTAGAGATGCAGGCAGAGATGAAATGAAGCCACAGACTCCCAAAGATTACTAACAAACCTCCAGAACTGACCTACTGATCTGAGATAGCCTCTCTTTCACAGTCCTTATAAGGAACCATTTGATCTTTGTACTACTCTGAGATGATGAATTTCTGTTGTTTAGACCATCTGTTTTGATACAGCAGTTCTATTAAACTAGTACAGGGGTCTATCAAGTATCCAATAATGTGCAGGGAAACAAATTCAGACCTAAGTAAGTGCCAATGGAATTATAGTGAGTGGAATGAGCGTAGAGAAAATTGCAAAAGCTTCTACAGAGATGGGTGTAGAAGAATTGGTTTTACATAAATGATCAACACTCAAAATTAATTGGATTTTTAAATAATTACAATGTGAGTAGGAAGACACTGGAGAAATGCCATCAAAATTCTGGGGAAAAATAATGATTTCTAACCTAAAATTCCTTATCAGTTAAGCTACTAAATAAATGTTGAGGTTGAGTATAGACATGAAATTTCAAATATTTTGTTTCTCAAGCATCTATATGATGCCATGGTCCACCATAATAATATTGTAAGCAAAGAAAAGGGAGACGTCATTTAGGAAACAGAATCTAGTATAAGAAAAGTACAATATCCCTAAGATTGAACAGCAAAGTTCCACAAGAGCATGTTCAACTCAAGGTACATACTTCAGTTACATGGGAAGCTTGTTTAAATGTACAACTAGGAACCATTACATTTCTCCAATGACTCCTCCTTGGCTTTTAGCGGAGAGGTCAAACTCCCAGGTTAGCACTGAAGTCTCCTCAGGATGTAATTATTGCCTTATACTGTTACCACTACCCCATTTCTTTCAACACCTCCAACTACTGACATCACCCAAGCTAGCCCCAAATGCTTGTTATGTACATGAGCTGAATCTGGCTTCAGTGTATTGGCCCCTGGGTTGTTTATTTCTTTGTAACAGGCTGACATATGTTAGCTGTAAAGTCAGCCAGTACAAGATTCAAATTTCTATAGATCCAATTATTTTTAAAATAGATCAAGCAAGCATATTTTTAGCTATTTGAAGACTATTTTGGAGACTATTTTGCATAACACGCCACCATCATCACCACCTCAAAACCTTACCCTACATCCACTGGATTAAGACAGGTCCTGAGTCACAAAGACTCCCAGTTGTTGCTTCCTTTTAGAGATCTCTGACTCAAATATTGTCCGCAGTGCTAGTGAACTGAAATCACCTAGATGTACACGTCTCCTATGAAATTACTTGATCTTGCTCCCTCTTCTTATGAGTCGCAACCTCCATACCATAGCCTTTGAACAGAATCTGCCATGGGGTACTTCCACCACATTCAAATCTACCAGTGTCACCAATAAAGCTTATGTGTGTTTATTCCACTTCACATTCTTGGCTTTTTCCTGATCAGTCACCAATGGAGCTCTTAAACTAGACACCTTAAAATCTGCCCTGTTTTAATTAGCTAACTCCTGTTGATTTGTTTTAGGCGCCAAGTCATTCAGCAAAACTTCTTTATCCTAAGAAGGATTTTGCAATATCTATGCATGGAATATGATCACAAATCAAAAATTGTAATACTTATTTTGACCTTGGATGATTTCTAAAATACTGTGGAGAAAACCCTTCTTTTCCCTAAATAAATACAGTCTGAGTTTTCATTCACTCCAATGAATGAAGCATTTATTGAACATTAACTATGAAAATATGGATTGGGCTTTCAATGGTAAGAAGACAAAATAATCTACTTTGTGCTCTTATGGAATCTAGTCTCCTGAAGAAGGCAGGCATTAATTAGTCACACAAATAAGTATAAGTGCAATTAGGATAACTGTCCTGGGAGACAGTACTCAGAGGAGATTGCAGACCAAAATTTAGGCCATTAGTTCAGATCTTAATAATGGTCAAATTTTTAAAATTTCATTCTCTCTTAAAGTTAGGACACTTCAGACTGTTCCTTTCTTCCTAGCCTGCCTTTGGGTTTCCTAAGTTCATTATTTCTGTGCTTTATGGTAAGAACTCTATTTGTTCATATATGAGTTGGACTGAACCCAGATTGACTTTCAAAGAGGATGCCTGGCACTGCTTCAAGTGCTCTGTTGGCCAAACCCAGTATAGACAGAGAGTTACCATCTGTCTGGTGCATAACCCAATAAAGATTATGACTTTCAACAACTTTTCTAATTATAAATACTATAATCATAGAATACTTACACTTTTGATTAAAATTAAATAAGAAAACAAAAATCACCTGGCATCATTTTGAGCATGATTGACATTATGTGATATTTCCTCTCTTTTGTTTCAATGTGTCTGTAACAAACACACCAAAAAAAAAGCTATATTAGCCGCTACTTAGCTTAAAAGTCTTTGCTTGGCCATCATCTGCTTTCTGGGTATTGGCTTCTACAGATTTCCAAAACCATCAGTTAGTAAACTACCTGGGGCATCTATCAGACAGAGTCAGGAGCTTTGGTGCATGATGCAGTTAATTACTGATACTTGTGAATTAGCAACAAGAAGACTCTTTGCTGTTGAGTCAGTGTCTACACTTCCGTGATGTTCACATCGGAAGGCTCTGTTTCTCTCTCTAGTGACTGAGGTCTCGCAGTTCCTTCCTCCCATCTGCTTGTTCTCTCAACCTTCTTTTTTCTCTTCCACAGCTCCAAGTCTCTGAGAAATAAGAAAAACGTGCTCCTCAAGTAAGACTGTGAATAATTTCATACAGCACATCAGTAGCTTGTAACTTCTGTCTTTGAGATTTATAGTTTTTAGAGCTATTTCTGTAATGGGTGATCATGCCTGACAAATGAAATAGGCTTGGAAAAATGCCTCTTGGAGTAACAAAGAAAATTCTGTGATGTAGGGAGGATGCCTTGAGAGAATTATATAGCCTAATACAGAATAACAATTTCACTACACATATATGTTCCTCTTATTTAAATAACTAAAAGCATACATACAATTGTATGTCTTGTATTTTTATTGATTACTATTTTATAAACATTTGATCAAAGCGATAAAGTTTTCTTTGTTGATTTTCACTTCAATGCTTGTAGAATATTTCATCTCCTGGTCTACTGCCTGCTTGGTTTGTTGCCAATCAGTAATTTCTTTCAATGGTAAAAAGCACAATATGTAAAGTCAGATGTCCAATACTTAAATCCCAGGTCTCTTTCTTATCACTTCTGAGACACTGGAAAATATATTTAATTTATTAATGCTTTCTCTGTGAAATTATTTTTTTCAAAAAATAGGAATATTAACATTGCTTAGCTCATAAATTTATCAGGAAATTTTAAAGTTGTACATAAGTAGCTAAAACTGAAAAATCAATATGTAAGAAGATGCTGCTGTAGTTATTTATTTTTAATTATTTTCAATCTTTCATTTTTATAAATAAGTACAAATATATATGTATGTATGTATATATATATTTTTTTTCTTTTCTGCATGTTCAGATAGATTTATAGAGCAGAATCAACAGAACAAAGCCTATGGATTTTTAAACACTTTTGAATACCTGTTGTTTGCCAAATAATTTTACAAAAATATTAAATTGTATAATTTTATACCAAATATCAGTCAAATGTTGGGAAAGTCCTTTGTTTTGTTTTTCTTAGCACAGAATGCATTAAGTTCCTTCCAAAATCTTTAGCAAGGCTTTGGAGACCCTGCACAAGTTACCTGACTCATCTCTCCATCTCTTTGGCAACTTCTCTCCCACTGACTCATATTCCAGTCACCCAGCCTTTCTTTCTGTTCCTATACAAGTCAACTTTCTTCCATTCTCTGGAGTGCCAAGACTTTATGCATCTTATTCCTTCTACCAAAAGTGTCTTCTCTTTTTCATGTCACTCTCACCTCCCCAGCTTTGCCTAGTAAATTCTTACACACACACACACACGCGCGTGCACACGTGCACACACACACACACACACACACCAGAACATGTTATTCCATTTATATACTTTCACAGCACTGTCCTTCACTCTATATAAATTAATTATGGAATAATTTCTTCAATATTCTCCCGGTTTATCTATAAGCGCTGTGAAAATAGGAGCTGTGGAATGGCTTCTTAGTGATCATTGTATGTCTCTTGTCTATGATAGATGCAAACTAAATATTAAATATTTGATGATTGGATGGAAGAAGAAATAAAAGAAGGCATATGTGACTGAATCTTGCTTTTCCTTAGTAATATCTGTCTTTAAATTTTCGTTTCACTTATTAAAGTGTTTTTTGATACCTTTCATCTCCCATCAGAAGTACCAGGACTGCACTTATAACTTCAACTCACAGGCTTTCTCTATCCCACTCCTGTGCTAGAATATAGGCTAAAGAAAAAACCTTTCTCTCTGGATGGAAAGGGATGAATTGAGAGGCTCTAGACTGAGACGCAAACACAGGACTTGGGAGTGGTAATGCACTATCTTGAAACAGTAGCACTCACTGAGGCCTCTCCTCAACTCCCTGTGCTGAGGTAGCTCCCTAATTTCTGGCAGTGAGCTCACAACCTCCAGGAAGAGTCTGGAGAAATCTTCTCTGAGGATACTGGCTAGCTTAGAATCCTAGATGTCAAGGCTCCTCACAGGGTGTGTAGGTTCACATCCCATGATCCATCTAGTTGTGGGCCACTACGTTTTGTAGTTCATATATGATTTCCATCTTACATGTCACTAAGGACCCATGCTAGCTGGTAACATATATGACCTGACATACTTGGCAACAGTGAAAGGAAGCTGACACTTTCAAAAGTGGATTAGACTGCATAAGCAGCAGTGTTATTCCATCAACCTTAAGACATCATACATTCTAAATGAACCATCTTTTAATGTACTACAGTAATGAGAAAAAGTGGTTTAGCAATTAAGATATGAATGCTATATATTTGCTGAAATTTAGATTTATCCAAACATAAATTTATTCACACTAAGTGTAATAAAGAGGAAACACAAAATAAATTGACCAAACCATTTCTAAATTCATTTTGGATTTGGAATACCAAATACATTTGTGACTAATTTACTACCTTCTCCATCCTTCTGATAGATCACTGACAGTTTGACATCAAATGTAAAGAAAGTGGATGCTACGCTTTCACCACAAAAATTATGAGACAATTCATTTTTTAATTAGCTAACTTTAACCCATCTACAATGAGATATACACACATACTTCAAAATATGTGGTACAGAATAAAAACATACAGTGTAATCTATTAATTTTTAAAGTAAGAAATTTCAAAAATGTGTTATTGAAAAAAGCATTCCTTAAAATTCATAATCTATTGCAGTATCAAATAACAAAATAAAAGCAAAAAACAATTAAAAAATATTATTTTCTAGATAGGAAATATAGAACACCATGTGACTCAGCTGAAGTAATATTTAAATATTTATTGTCATTTAAAATGACATTGAGACATGAGAAGAACACAAAACTTGATGCTATTCACATATATGTAGCTGCTTTTGATCCTACTGGTCTTGAAGAATATTAAAACAGTTCATAATATGATCAATTTAAATAGTCTCATACAAAGTGAAATTACATGATTATGATATTCTGAAAAAGATTCAGAATCCAATTTAAAAATTAATCAGTGAGCATGTAAAATATAAGGCACATTAACTAGAATGTAACGCAGTTTTTGTTAGTTGGTTATTTAGTTTATCTGAGGGGATTGCCTTTAAAAAAATTATAATTTTAGGCCTGGGCATGAGTAGGTACAGTTTATGAAAGTAAAAATCTTAATTTGTTTAATAACAGGTGACTATTTTATTAGTGTAATAATTTTCAAGTTTAAGAAACTTAGGATAAAGTATAAAATACTTTCCTAAAGTTATTTCATAGCAAATCTTTTATTATCCTCATTTTAATTTGGCATTTAAGAAATTAGCATGCCAAAAGACCATGAAACTAATACATTAGTCTTAATACTCTGGAGTAGTTTTATTTTGCCTTGAGGAATTTAGTTGGAAAATATAAGAGAATCCTAGAAAATATATTACCCATGCTAGAATGTGTAAGGTAACTATATGCCTTTATTTTGCTGAGTTTATGAGGATTAATTCAGGTCTTGGTTAATTAGACACCAAAATGAAATCTGTGACAATACTCAACAGAAAGTAAAGTTTAAAACTATTTGCAGAATTTTAATATGCTAAATTAGTAAATGGAACAGAAACTAATTTAAAAATCCACTTATAAATAGCTTTCAATGAATTATGAATTGAAAATTAACATTGTCAGTTGAATTTAAATTTGCAAAGAAAAACATTTTAAAAATTATAACATAAAGAAATTGAATCATTATTTGAAACATCAAATGCAACAAATATTGCTGTAAATAATACAAATAGATAAGTTGAACACACACCTAAAATGCCTGCTCACACTCCATAAAATAAATATTATAAATTGACTTAACTCAAAATGGTAGAATAACTATATTTGGAAGATGAGAAAGACCAAGGTTGTGTTTAGGAATGAGTGTGACAGTGAGAACCCTCCTCTTTCACAATAGGATTCAATAAAACACGCATAAGATTGAAAAGTAAGAAATAATAACAAGATCTTTCTTACTTTAGAAACACAGAAGAAAACAACAGAAGAAACAATTGAAAGTGGTTTCCTGTAGAGTCATAATTAGGGGTAAAGTGAACCAATGCAGGCAAACTGCTGTTTTTCATAATAAACTTGTTTCAAGAACAAACAAAAACTATCAATATGAATTATATGAAGACAAAGCTAACCTTTAAAAAGAAACCCTGAGAAAGTCAGTTTCAATTATGTATTTAACATTCTTAGAAATGTTAATGTATTTTAACTACTGTCTAAAACCTCAAATTATTTTTTTATTGAGGTAGTCTTTCCTTTTTTCTGTACCATCACCCACGACTATTTCTACCTTCCTTCATCTGTGTAACTCAACCCATATCTCCTGTGCTAGTTCATCTTGATTGTCTACTTGACTAGATTGAAAGTCTGGAGAACTGATTAGGTTGTAAGAACACTAACCTCATCAAAACCATTAACGAGTTCATAGCTGAATTAGGCCTGGTAGGCAGAAATGGATCACAGGAGCATGACCTTGGGGATGATGTCTGGATCTTGTTGCTATCTGCTTCCTAGTTGAAATTAGTTCAGCAGCTTTCCTCTGTCATGCCTTTTTGCCCTAACCACAAGCCTAACCCTAAATTTAATACTAACCTGAACCAGTACCCTGACTCTAACCCTAACTCATACCATAATGCAAAACTTAACCCTAACCTGTTTGCAAACCCTAAACCATTCTCTAACCCTAAACCTAACTGCTACCCTATCCCTAACATGTTCATGAACTTTAACCCTAATCCTAACCCTATTCCATACACTAATGTGAACTCTAACCCATAACCTAACTGTACCTCATGGCCTAATCCTAACCCCAAACCTAACACATACCCTAACTATAACACATTGCCTACCCTAAAGCTAACCTGTTCCCAAACATCAACCCATTATATAAACCTAACCTATTGCCTAATCCTAACTCTAAACCTCATCCTAACCCTAGTCCTAACCTGTACTTTAAACTTCACCATTACCCACATCCTAATCCACAATGTAACCTAACTTCTTCGCTGTCCCTAGAACTAACCTTAACCTATAGCCTAACCCTAAACCTAAACCTAACCCTAACACATAATCCAAACTCTAATCCTAAACCAACCCTTACCCTAAACCTAATCCATATCCTAACCTATTCCCTTACATTAACTCTAACTTATAACCTAAACCTAACCAGTTTCCTAGTCATAATTTAAGCACCAATTCTAGCCAGTATGCTAATGATAACCCATTCCCTAATCCTAATCCTAACCTGTACACAAGTTTTAGCACTAATATTAACCCTAACTTTAATCCATTCTCCAACACTATCCCTAATGGCAAAGCTAACCATAACCTGTACCCTAATCAGAATCCATTTTCTAACTTTAAACTGTACCATAACCTAAACCATTCCTAATCATATCTTATACACTAAAACTAACCTGACTCTAACTCTAATCCATTTCCTCGCTCGTTTCCTGACCCTAACTATAACCCTAACCCCAAGACTCAATCATTCTCTAATCCTAATACTAACTAGAATGCTCAACCTAACACTAAGCATACTCTAAGCCTAACAAGTTGTCTAACTTGTTTCTTAACCCTAAACCTAAACCTAACCCAACACTAAACCTAAACTTAATTCTAAACCGAACCCTAACAGTAAAAATGTCACTGAACCTAAACCATACCCAAATGTGTACCATAAACCTAACTTATTCCCTAACCCTAACCCTTCCCTAAATTTAATCCTAATTCTAAACCCACATCCTAATTTGAACGCTAGCCAATTCCTTAACCCTAACTCTAATCTGTACACTAATCCTAAACTTGACCATAAACCTAACCCTAAACATAACTTTAACCCTAAATGTAGATCTAAATTTGACCCTATCCCATACATTAATCCTAAACCTAATTATAACCTTCATCCTAAACATAAACCTAATCTGTTCACTAACCCAAACCCTAGCCTTAACCATAACCCTAAACCTAGCGCTATCTCATAACCTAAGCCTAACAAGTTCCCTAGTTCTGACCCTAACCCTAACCAGTAACCAAGTTCTACTTTAAACCCATTCACTAAACCTTAACCAAACACTAACTCATTACCTAACTCCAAGCCTAAAACTAACATGTGCCCTAACACTAACTCTAAACCATTTCCTAATCCTAACCCTAACTCTTACCCTAAATGATACTTAATCCTAAACCTAACCCTAACCTGTTTCCTAAACTGAACTGTAAACAAGAATCCTAAAACTACCCCATTATCTAAACCAAATTCTAAAATTTAAACACTTCCTAGTGCTAATCCTAACACCTAACCCTAAACCATACCCGGACTCTAACCTAGAACTCAACCCTCACTCTGACCTTAAACCTAACCCATACCCTAAACCTAACTTTAACTCTAAACATGACCCTAACCCTTCCCCAACCTTAGCACTAACCCTAACACTTCCCTAACCCTAAATTTAAAACTAAATCTAATGGTAACAGCACTCTAACACTAACTAGTTCCCTAAATCTAAGTCTAAATCTAACCCTAATGCTTGTTTCCTAACATTAACTCTACCCCTAACACCTAACTCTAACCCATACCCTAACTCTAACTTGTATCTTAATGCTTACCCTAACCTCAAACCTAACACTAACTCTAAACCTAAGCCTAAACCTTACCCTTTCTCTAACCTTAACACTAACCCTGACACTTCCCTAATTCTAACCCTAAATATAAACCTAATCCTAATTCAAATCTGACACTAATATTAAGCCATTCCCTAACTCTGATCCTTAAAATCAATCTAACACTGACCCTAACCCTAACATTCACTCTAATCCTAACAGTAACCCTAAACTAGGCAAACCTTAAGCCCTAATGCAAACCTTAAGCCTAACCCTAACCACAACACTAATCTTAACCCTAATTTCTACTCTAAACTTAACCCTTTCCATATCCCTAACTCTAACCCTAATTCTAAAACACACCCTAACACTAATTTGTTCTCTAAACTGAGAATAACACTAAACTCAACCCATGATCAAATATATATCTAACCCTAACCTGTGACCTAATCCTAAAACTTTGCCAAATTATAACACAAAGCTTAAACCTAACCTGTACAATAAAATTAATCCTAAAGTTAACCTCAGTTTGTACCCTAACCCTAACTCTAAACCTGAACCTAAACCTAAACCTAATGCTAACACTAACCCTAACCCTCCCTGTAACCCTAACCTGTTCCATAACCTAATATTAGTCTGCACCATAACCTTAAACCATTGCTAAAACTAACATTGTCCCTGTCCTAAATATAACAAGTACACTAGCTATAACCTGTACTTGAACCCTCACCCTAGCCAGTACCCTAAAACTACACATTCCATAATGCTAACCTTAAAAGTAAAACTAAACTTTATCTAACCCTAACCCCAATCCAAACCCTAACTCTAACACCTAACTCTAAGCACAAGCCTAAACTTAAATTTAACCGTAACCTAAACCATTACCTAATTTTCCCTAACTCTAATCCAACACAAAATCATATCCTAAACCAAACTCATTCCCTAACCCTAATTCTAACTCTAACACTAACCCAAAAACTAACTCAAACTATAACACTAACTATAGCACTAAATGCTAACCAATAACTTAAACCTAACTGTTGCGCTAAACTTAGCCCAGAACATACCCTAAGTCATTTCCTAACTCTAAACCTGACTCCAAATCTAACACTAGCCCTAACCCTAACTCATACCCTAACCCTAACATGTTGTTTACCTAATCCTAACCATAACCCTACCCCATATCCTAAACCTAGCCCACACTTTAACCCTAAACCTAATGCTAGCTGATACCTTAACACAAAACTCAACTCTAACAATAACCTATTCCCTAACTCTAACCCTAATATACCATAAACCTAATACTAACCCATATCCTAAACCTAATTCACTACCGAACCATAATGTTAACACTGAACCTAACAATACCATTAAAAGTAACCTGTTCCCTAACCCTAACCCTAACATGTTACCTAACTAACCCTAACCCTAATCCTTATACAAAGCCTTACAGTAATTCTAGCCCTAACCTTAAACCTAAACCCAACTATTACTTTAAACCATATGCTAACCTATATCCTAACACTTGCCTATTCCCTAACCCACTCCCTAACCCTTATACTAACCATAAACCTAGCATAAACCTAATTTGTGCCCTAATCCTCACACATACCCTAATTCTAACAGTAACTCCAAACCTAAACCTAACTGCACATTAAATGTAAACCATTCCTAATTCTAAACCTAACCCTAAACCGCTACCTAACCTTAATCCTAAAACTAACATTAATCTGTACCTAAATTTTATCCTAAATTAGCCCATTCCCTATCCATAACCCCAATGCTAAACTGTACCCTAACCTGTTCCCTAATGCTAATGCTAACTCTAACCCTAAGCCATACACTAAACCTAAACTTAAACCCAAACCTAATACAACCCCTAACCTTAAACCTAACCCTAAGACTTTCCTGAATGCTAATGTTAGAAAACTCTAAGCCATAGTCCAAATTTAACACTAAGGCTGAAATTAACCCATATCCTAATACTAACCCCAACCATAACTCGTACCCTAACATTAACCTTAACTCTAATCCTAACACTAACCCTAAATTTAACTAATCCAAACCCCAATCCTAACCACTATCTTAACATGTACCCTAACCCTAATGTGTACCCTAACTCTACCCACATCTAATCCTTTTTTATGTGTGGTTTTATTTATTTATTTAATATTTTATTTGATTTTATAACAAAAAAGAATGTATAGGACATTAGAAAAACATCGGCAAGAAATGCAAATGTTATGAATGCTATATTATTTTCAAAAGAACAATTCACAGTAAAAATGAGATCTGAAAATTCACTCAAAATTCTTTTTCTTTTACTATCTTAACTGATTTTTTATATGCATACATAGATTTTCTTCCAGTTTGTCACACAGGTGTAACAATACAATGGTTACATACGTGTGACTTATTTAGTTCACTGGTAAGTATATTTCCTAATCTTACCTTAAATCTAGCCCTAACACTAACACTAACCCATAACCTACCTGGACCCTAACCCTTTCCTAAGCCTAAACTTAACTCTAACCCTGACTCTGATGTCTAACTCTAACCTACACCTAGCCTGTACCCTAACCCTAAGGTTAACCCATACCCTAACCCTAATCCTAACTTATTCCCTAACCATTACCCTAACCATAACCTGTATCCTACCCTAACCCTAATCCTAACCCTAACCCTAAACCTTACTCTAACTTATTTCCTAGGTGAAACACACTTCAGTCAGAACCATCTGGGTAGAGGTTATAACAACAAACAATATTAGATATGTTAAGCAGGTAACTGAATAAATATATCTAGAGGCCCGGACAAACTTCAAGTAAGTGAGATAATGCAGAAGGAAACCAGCAGACAATAACTGTAACAGAGACTGTAGCAATGACTGAAAAAGAATGAGTGAAGGAAGAAAGAAAGAAAGGAGGGAAGGAAAGAAGGAAGGAAGGAAAGAATGAGGAAAGAAAGAAAGAAAGAAAGAGAGAGAGAGAGAGAGAGAGAGAGAGAGAAAGAAAGAAAGAAAGAAAGAAAGAAAGAAAAAGAAAAGAAAGAAAGAAAAGAAAGCAAGCAGGAAGGAAGGAAGGAAAAATGAAGGAAAAAAGGAAGGAAGGAAAGAAGGAAGGAAGGAAGGAGGTGAATAATGGTCACTGGTCATGGAGAGAAAGCGGTCCCAGTACACTGAGAAGGATGCACCAGTGACAAAGAAGTCCAGCAACTGTGGTTAAGAAACCAGATCAAGAAAGAAAGAATGATGACATGTGACCCTATCGATGGTCAAGCAAGTTGAAGATGAAGGAAGGACTGTTGGATAATACAACATAGAGGTCACTGACAACCTATGAGCTTAGCTTAAGGCAAGTGAGTCAGGAGGGTAAGAGAGCCTGGCTGAAATGGGTTTAACCTAGGGTGGTGGTGAGAACCATAGAAAATCACTTCAAGAAGTTTAGCTAGAAAAGGCAAAAGAAGTTAAGATCGAGTTTTGAATTTTTTGTTTGTTTGTTTCTCAAAATGGGAGAAATCATAGCACGCACATGAACTAGTGGAAATGATTCAGTAGAAGAGAAAAACTGAAATGGTAGGACAGAAAGAAGAAATTCTAGATGACTGAGCTTGAAAGTCACAGGAAAACTGGACCCAGTAGAAGGCAAAATATGGTTCATCTCTGGCAGCAAAAGAGCAGCGGACCACATAAGGACCAAGGCAGGTGGGCAGGGAAAGGTGAGAAGTTTTCTACTCAAGTAAAGCAGAATAAATTCATCAGTTGAAGATGAGGTAAATGCAGCAGTTTTGGATGCATGAATAGAAAAGAAAAAAGTCGTCTTTTGGAAGATTATGCATATATATAAATGAGACTATGAATAAGTGAGACGATAGTATGGAGTTGCATACTCAGAGATCCTGATTTAAGAGATTACCAGCTATAAGGGGAATATTTTTATTCACCATTGCTCAACTCCATCTGTGAAGGCACAGTGGAATTAAACAGGACTTTAATTTTGTTGGGGAAGTAGATTAGGGAGGGAGGCAAGAAGTCTGAAAGTATGTGCAAGGGACCTCATTGTTCATCTTGTATTAGGTAAACAACATTTTGCTAAATGTACTAAGTATCAAGTTTCAGAAATAGTAAACTATTTTCAAGCATTTTTGTGACCAAATTCATTTGAGATATAAAAATGCTCATAAGGAAAAAATTAAATGCGTAGCAAATGTACAGAAACTAAGAGTTATGTATGCATTTCACAAATGGTTATTAGTCACCTACTATATGGCAGGCACTGTGTGTGTTCTAAGCCTGCAACAGGGAGGAAACAGTGGATACGGTTCCTTCCTCCATAGATGCCATAATCTGGCAGCATATATACATTTTAATCAAATAATTACACAAATTAATTACAAACTGAAATAAGTGCTAACAAGGAAAAGCACTATTCTAGAGCACTCAACACAAAATGTAATTAAATAATGGGAACAGGAGAGTGCAATAAAGAAATGAGAGTACAATAAAGAAATTTTCATAAGAAGTGATCCTTCTTTTGAGATTTGCATTAGAAGCAGCTCGTGAAGAGGGAAGGAGAGAGGAGAAGAGAGCACTGCAGGCAAAAGACCTTTCTGAAAAAATATTAAGATCTCCTTCAGTGATTAGGATATAATTTTTACCCTAACATTCCACTTTGATAGCATTGTTCAATACACAGAGTTTTGGAAAGTAGAAAGTTTCATTAAAAGCCTGGCAGGCTGTTTTCTTTCTTTCTTTTTTTTTTTTTTTTTTTGTTTGTCTTTTTTTTTTTCCCCTTCTTTAATGACATTGCTTTGTCATTGAAAACACGAAGTCAGACTAAATGAATTCAAATCCAGGATTGCTATTTATCCAGTACTGGATCACAGGGGAAGTCAGTTAGCTGTTCTGTTCCTTAATTTCTTCATTTGTAAAATCAGTGAAGACTTAGAGCAGATTAAATTAAAGTATACAATGCACTTCAATATGTATATCAAATATATGGTAAACACAATAGAAATTTTAGCTAATATTAGGAATAATTTTCCTTCTGCTAAGATCTTAATCTGTTCCTATTCTATTCATTGTATGAATTATGAATCATGTAACAGATCAGGCACACAAAGGTATGTCTTTGGATTTGATGACAGAGAGCTTAGGAGCCATATGTGTTAATCTGCTAGAATAGCATGCGTATGCGCATAGATGTTTTTCCAGCATTTAAAGTTCTTTCTTTATACCTATACTACTTTGAGTATACTGATTGCCACAGAAATGTCTATCAAATGGAATGTTGCACTGAGAAAACTGTTCAATAAAGTGTAAAGTGAGGTTCATCTTGTTGAAATAAAATGAAAGATGCATAAAGAAAAATTAGGCTGGCACAAAAGGAAGATATTTAAATAATATGCAAGACCTGCCTTTGTTCATAGGAGAAGAGATATAAGCAGTAAATAGGTGTATAGAAGTAGTTTCAGTGCTAATGGACAATCAGGTGTTACATTTTTTTTAAATAAAAATAGGTGATAAAGTTATACTGGGACAGTAAGTGTGATATAATTATTGGTCATGTGATTAGTCTTCTTTTTATTCTTTTCATCCCTTCAAGACTGCCATCAAAAATTATAGCATTCAGCAGTATGATTTAAACCTAGAGTTTGAGAATCACTGAATTAGCACTAACTCAAAGGAAATATATAGTCATTCATTCATTACTGGGTTTAAAGATGGATGAAGAATGGGGACCACAATTTAAAGGAACACCATGTCCATTAGGCACTGAAAAAGGAGATGAATTTTCCTTAATAACATCCAGAAGGAACCCATTTCTGCTGACATGTTGTTTTTAGTTTAGTGAAACTATTTTGGACTTCTGACCTCCTGAGCTGTCCATTCACAAATCTGTGTTGTTTTAAATTTTTGGTAACTTACTACAGCAGAATTAAAAAACTAATACAGTCTTAGAACTTTTTGAAACCTGGTGATTTTTAAATGAAAGAATTAAGTGTCGTTAAAATATCCTAACTTTTAAAATAACAAAACATGCCTAAACTCAAATATTAACTCAGAGTGGAAATTCAACAACTTCCACAACTTTTTTCATTTCTAAATTGCTGTAAAATGGGTGACCATCTTCCAGGTACTCTAACTGCCTCATTCAATCTACCTCATTTTCATCTTCTGTTGTGAAATGAGCAATGATCTCTAATTCGGAGATCAGTAAAATTCATATTTTTCTTTCGTTACTTTAGCATGTTCTCTCTGAGTGCCTGAAGAAGTCGTTATTGCTTCCTTCTGTGTTAGCAGACACTTCCTCAATACCTTTAAGCATTCTACCATCCGCACAGTTGCCTGTTTATTGTTTTAAAGGGGGAGTGAAAAAAAAGTAATTAGTAAAATGATAAAGTGTAAAAAATAATCAGACGATTCAAGTTTCAAATTGATAAACTTACAAGGATTTTGTTGTTGTTGTTGTTCTGAAAAGGTAAAGGGTATGCATAGGCATTTGCTTGGAGCCTACATTCTGATATGGTTCTGGAATGTGGGTGGTGTTAGCTTTTGTGAGCCAAACTTATTCTCTAGGAAACAGAGATCCTCTGATTTGAGAAGCCCTGAGCTGGCATATTCCACTGGCTTTAAATTCAGCATAAGTACTCAGTAAAACAAATGTTAAAGGACACCTCTATGGAAAATTCTGCAACCAAACCCTTAGCATAGAACAAGTTTGAGCTGAGTCACTGATACAACACACATCCCTCTGGATCTGTCAAAAATGTTCAGCATTAGGTCAGAGAGACAAGGATTGCCACTCACTGTAAGTCTACTTAATATTTCTGGCAATATTTAAGATGTCTTTCACTTCTCTGTGACTTCCAGCAGATTGTAAAAATACAAAGAAAAACAAAGTAGGCATTGTTCTTTGAACACCCTCACACACAAGTTAGTGCTGATCACATGCATTCATCTGCACAGCATTAGGTTTCTGGCAGATTGGAATACACAGTGACAATCACAATCTCTTCATTCAGAAGTTCAGACAATAGCAAAACACTGAACATTTTTCATATCAATTCTTTCATGAACCATCATGACTGGATAAACACGCAACCATTCTTTTATTTGTTCACTCCTGCATTGGCAGCTAATTATCAGCACCTTTTGTGTGTAACTTTTGCCAGGAACATTGAGGATACAGTTACAGATTCATGGGACTGGATCATGTGGGCCTAACCAAGGGACAAGTTTCACAAATATATTGTAGAAGGATGTAGAAGGATGTGTTACTAAAGAAATATGCAGCAGAGAAACAGATACTTCGTGAGGAGAGGTAGGCACTTGTTACTTTTTATGGCTTCTCAGCATCTGCCTTAGTTTTAGTTACGGTAGAAGCTGACGCTGAGAAAATTATTCAAGAACAAGGTGGTTGAGAAGCAAAGGAAGTTTTCTTAGGGAGGGGGAACTGCATTACAGAAAGGAAGACAGATAATTAAGGGCATGCTATCAGTGAAAGATCTCAAATCTTGAGAAATGGTGTGAAACACACATATCATAGCAGCCTACCCAAGAAAAGAAAAAAAGAACTTTCATTATCAATGGCTGAGCCATTATCATTCCCCAAGAACTTCCAGTCAGTCATGTGAAAAACTAGGGTCCTATTCGTTGGCTTTGGAAATAATCTTCAAGCAAAGAAACTGAGAGTTGGAAGGCCAACCCAGCCAGAGCATACCAGCTGGAAGGGTCATGGAATTGGAGTGAGGCACCTGCAGATTTTGCTGCAGCCTCTGAAATACTTCCTACGTTTGAAAAATTCCCAATTTTATGACTCTTAGTAAAACAAAAGAAATAACCTAGCACTGTAGAAACATAAAGGATGAAATGCATGCTTCCCTAACTTTCCTTTAACATGGGCATAGTTAATAATGAGGCTTTAACAATCTGACACACCTGAGTGATTTAAGCAGGAGATTCACTAAAACTCTTTCTGTCAGAAGTGATAATGGCTATTTGATAAAAGACAAATTCAGTACATCAAGCAGATGACTTTTCCCAACTCTCTTCCTTTCCAGCTTTTTTCTTTCTGATTCCTGCTTTCTGGAACCATTTAAAATGTCTTCAACCTTTCCCATGAACATATGCACACAAAGACAACTCCAAAATTTGCAGAATTCAGTGGAAAATAAAAATACAAGACTTTTGCTTAAAAATATGAAGAAACTGCCCTTAAAGGTACATTAAAAGAACTTTTCCTGCTTTTCATGGTCTCTTTCTAATTGTGATGCTGGTTATACATGTATTTGACATCTTCCTAAGTATAAATTTTTCTCTTTACAGTTTTAGTTATCCATGGTCAATTTCAACTTTGAAACATTACATGGTAAATGTTTTAAAAAGGCAATTATAAGTTATAAATCTTTAATTACACTATATTGTTATAATTGTTTTATTATCAGTCATTGTTGTCAATTTGTTACTGTGCCTAATTTACAAATTAAATATTATCATTGGTAGGTAAGAAAAAATAGTGCACACAGTGTTTAGCACTGTTGGCATTTCAAGAATCCATCATGTCTTGGGGATGAAGTCACTACAGATAAGAGGAGGCTGTTGTATAGTAAAATTAAAATGTTAAAATTTTACCTTTCATCCTTATATTGTTCAACACCAATTTTAAATGCAAATATTGAACATTTAACTTGTAACTGACATCACCAAAATTATGAAAGTATATATATAGAAATTATAAAAGTGTGTGTATAAAAATATATACATATACAGAGAGAGAGAGAAAGAGAGAGAGAGAGAGAATGTCTTAAATTGGCCAAAGAGACAAGTACGAACTAAAATCAGAAAAATTAGAAGGACAAAGAACACAATGGATCCTCCCAATCCCAGGGCCTCTGAGAGACCTTCACGGATGTTCAGGGCTAGCCCTGCCATACAGAGCACTTGCGCATAGCTGTTGCCTTCTGACCTCCGGGCTCCCTGTGTATCACACACAGGTCCAGTCAAAGGTCTGATGTGGGTAGCATCTGGGAAATCTAGTCAGAAATTTCCCTTTCCCACAGATCTGTCACCCCTAGCTAAACCAACCACTGAAATTCAAGTATATTTATGTCTTTGTGTCAAGAAGCAGTGTGTACCTGTTTGGTGATGCACTGGAGGCAGACTATAGTCTCATCCTAGCTGACGTACGATCTCTTGCCAACCACACCAATGTCATATGCTACTGTGAGCCCAGGTGGGGCCAGCCGTCACCATGTCTGGCCCTAAGATGTGGTGTGATGCCCACATTTAGCCATTACCCTTCTATGTCTATACCCAAGCTTCTTCCAGGGCTGGCACAGTAGCGGGATGGGAACAGAGGCCAAGGGAGCCTGAAGCACCACAGGCCTGGGGAGGCAGCAGCAAAGAAAGGCTGTAGGAAGCAGAATGGGAGAGGTCACAGGAGGCAGGACAGCCCCTGTGCAAGTTCTGTTGTCTGATCAGACCTCACTTACAAAACATAAAAGATTAAGTTGCCAAGAACTTCAAGACGGTGCATGAAACGCCAAGTGTGGAGCCCTTCTGAACACAGGGCCCTGACTATACTGCACAGGCACCTAGGACTGTCACCCACAACTAGCCCCATCCATACACACAACTCCCTCCACCACCGTCACCTGCTCACCCTCATCCCCACGTCTCCCCTCCAGCTCACATCTCAACTAATCTTACTGGGCTCTCATCTCCGACATTAGGAGTAACTCACACTTTATGGGACCTAAAACTTACCATTTTGAGGATTGCTTAAATTCAAAATGGACTTTAAAATCATAAACACATAATTAGGAATATGAATGGGGACATGATTTTGAGCAGTCCTAATGGTTAACTTCCACCGTTTCACAGTAAATCCTCTTCTTCCCATAACTTCATTATGATTGCTCTGTCCCTTTCCCTCCCACCAATAAACCTAACCAATACCCTTCAGTTTGAATCTTACAGCACTTGATTTCTCTCCTGCAACTGATTAGAACAACATAGTACACTCACTCACTGAAATCATCCATGTTGGCTCCTAAAATATCACTTGTTTTCTGACTAATCAATTTCAGCTTTTCATCAACATTCTCTTCTATCCCTTCTACCGGTAGCACCTGAATAAATTTCAATGTACATATCTGTTGTTAAGGAAGATATTGCTAAAAGCATGATGATAGAATATATATGGAGGTACTTTGCAAATTGCAAAGTGCCATATAAATATAAAATATTTCAATTATGAGATTGTATAATTTGCTCAGCAAAGACTTTATCTTGATTTTCCATGTGATATTTTCATATTCTAAAAGAAATTTATAAGAATTCATGGAAGCTGCAGAAATTACTTTATAATTCATAGTGTTTTTATATGTTTTACATATTTTATATTATCTATTACAGAGTAAATAACACTAAAAAATTAAAAGAATGACGTTTGTTGTATGCATGTATATCTGTTTCTCTGGTTGTGAGTGAAATTTTTATTTTTATGGAAATTAGACGTGTGTAACCCAGGTAAAAATATCTAAATATGGCAATATATTCCTCTAACCAGAAATGAATCTGCCCAAAAGAAAAGCTAACCAAACAACATTTCTTTTGGGGAGATTCAACATGACTGAATTGAGGAGGAGCCACATTGGCACTACCCGGAGAAAATCAATTAAAACACAGGTAACTGGAAAAAAGGGACATGCATCCTGATGCCAAAATCAATCTGAAATAAGAGACTTGTAATACAAACAAAACACAGACATAAGATTTTATAAAACAGAGAAGCAGCCCACAGGGCTGCCAGTGGGACTGCCACCTGCACTTAGAGCAGTAATTGCCATTCTGGGAAGTCCCCCCCCCCAAAAAATGATGCAATTGTGTAGCAAACTCATGCCACACAGAATAGATTTGGGTCCATCACTTCTTTTGCCTTGCTCCAAACAGAGAGTGCTGCAGCCTGGCAGCAAATTTCACCAGTATACAGAGGATAGTGACCAGCACCCTGCTCCCTTTCCAATGGGCCACCAGATTTTTGTTTGTTTGTTTGTTTGGGGATTTTTTTGTTCAGTTAGTTGGTTGGTTTGGCCTTTTTCTCTCTTTCATGTTGTGCACCACAGCAGTTAACTGGAACTTCTAGTGACAGCAAGTTCAGGGACTGCAGCGAAGGTAGTGAAGATAGTGAGTGGAAGAGCATGACCCCTCCTGCCTTGTGGCCAGCAGTGTGAGAGAGGGATATGGGATCTAAGCAGCCTTAGGCCATGGTAGGGAAAGGAGTGGAAAGTCAGCACTCCCCCTGTGATAGAGGAGAGCAAAGTGAGACCGAGCAGCCTTGGACTGTCTTGCTGCAGTGTAGCAGTGGCAATGACAGTGAGTCTGCCGCCAGTAGCTCCCCCTTTCCCCACCCTACACCCTCTGACCAACAGTGAGAGAAGAGAGACTTACCAGCAAGAACTGGAAAAGGCCAATGGTATGCAGGACTGGGGGAAGCATCTGGGCTATCTCCGTGTGACGGCACCACAGTAACCGGGAGGGCAACACAGCAACTGGGAGAGCAACACAGACACAAACAGGGTAAGGAGATGAGACGTGGGTGGGTCATCACGGGATATCCAGGAAGCTGCTGACCAAAGACTGGCTCCAGCCCCCACATTCAGAGGGCAAGATCACATTCTAAAGTACTGCATACTTGGAAGGGTTACCCAGTAGAGTTTGAGGCTGTGACTTAGACATTAACACTACACTACTTGAACTGAGGACACCAGAGGAATTTTATTGAACTTTTTGTTTCTTTCTTTCTTTATTTCATTCTCCTTTTTCTGCCATTTTTTTTTTTTTGGTTATTTAGTTTTTTGCTTTTATTTTGTGTTTTGTTTTGTTAGGCTTTTTTCTCTTTCCTCAATTATCTTTCTTGTTTTTTTATTTTGTTTTATTTTGTTTATATTTTCATGTGTGTGAACATTATCTCTAGCCTTTCTTGTTTGATTCAATATTCTTTTGCTTTTTCCTTCATTCTTTTTCTCCTGGCCTCTTCTCCAACTCTCCAAAACTTGGGTGATCATCCTTTGTTCTCCAAGTTTGCTTTTGCTACACTTCTATCTAGTGATCTCTCTGTTTTGTCTTCTATCACTCTTTAATTGCACACCCAAAGGTTAAAATCACTCTACTAAGGGAAAACGCACTGCAAATGAGTTCTTTGTTTATGTTGGATTCTGTTAGATAACTGTAGATCTTGCTCCCATGATTAAAGGTACAAAATCAATAGTTAACACAGTTTGTCATTTTCTAGGCTATGCTTAATGCTACTGTTATTGCTAATTGCACTATTTTAGCCAGGCTGTCATACCTGTTGCAATCAGTTGTTCTCCCTTGTATGACAACACTGTGCTTGACAGGGGTCATAATCATCACCACAGTCCAGTAACAAAGCACTAGTACTCAGCCAAATAGGTAGCAACTGCTCATTCTAAAGAAATTGGGAAAGTAAAATCTTTGGACAGAGAAGACCAAGAGTCAGCTATATTTAGAAGGCATCTCTGAGGAATAGATAATGCCTAGGGAAACCTTGATACTAGTGATAAGGTCATCAACCATAAGCAACTTACAAGTATCAACAGAGAAGACAAATTAAAATTTAAAAAGTAGAAAATGACAAGACACAGAAGCAAAATGCAATCCCAGATCTTCAGCCTACTAAGGATAAGTCCAAGGGACAATGAGATAGAGGAAATTAAAGCATTCACCTGAATTTTCTGAAATGATAGGAGCAGAAGTAAATAAATAAATAAATAAATGAAGCTATAGAGAAAATTAGATTAGAAGCAATGTTTCAGGTTAAAAAAAGTGAAGGACTTGCTCAGTGACTCTAGAGTAGACACAGATAAAAAGTGAAAAGCAGTTTAGGACAATGTTGAAAACCATGAATGCCCAACATAGGAAAGAAATGGAATCATGAAACAGCTTCAAACAGATATGCAAAAGATTAAAAATTCCACTGAATATATATGCATCCAGTTGTGCCAAGGTGAGGACAGAATATCAGATCAAGAAGACAGAATTGCAGTTAGCAATCATAAAAAGAAAGATTTCTTAAAAACAGCAAAGGATCATGAAAAATCTATCCAATAGTTGCAAGATGTTGCAATGAAGAACAACATGAGACAGAAACAAAGTCTTTGTAAATAAGGAGGGAAAGAGAGGTTAAAGAGAGAAGAAGAGAATGGAAAAAAGGGGGGGATCAACATATATCATGTACAGGAACAAATTCTCTATGATGACTGTGATCATTATGCATATCTAAATTGTACCAACAAAATTAAAGTTTGAAGAAGAAAGAAAAGAAAAGGGCAGGGGAGCTGTAAGTGTATTTCTAGCAAAAAGTGGAGGCGAGAAATCTAAATATGCAAATATGTTCTGTTTTAACTGAAGTTTTTACACTGGGATGTTTTTTACTATGCCTGCCTATTGAAGTGAATGACAGACTATGAAATAAAGAGCTGTTTGTAACTGAAAAAAAAAATTTCTGTTTTATTGTCTGAATTTGCTCATTTAAACCACTCAAAATAATGACTTTTTGTTATAAATTATTTTTATGCTGAATTGCTTTGAGTAGGTTTTTTTTCTCTGTATTGATAAGGATCAATATATCTGTAGGCAGAGATAATTCATAAATTACTACTATCCTCTTTTCTTAAAGTTAATCACAATTTCCCAAACAATCTGTACTATTTAAAAATTCCATTTGGGTTTATAAAGGAGTTCAAGGAGGCAATAATACTCATAAAACAATAAAACACATCTTATGGCAAAGAATTATCAAAAGCAAAATGATAGTTTCCTGTTTATAATGGTGATTTATTTCTCCTCTGAAAAATAGGATATGTATTGATGACCATCATACCATCATTATAACTGAGAAAATAAGTTTTCATGGCAAAACATTCCTATTTAAATTAGAATTAAACCCACTACTGCCTCCATTACAAAGTTTGCTCAGTTTTCTTGTTTTTCTGTCAGGGAAAATAAAAATCCCACTGTTTTCCCTTAACATTAAGTTTTCCAGAGATGGATGGTTTCAACCCTGTTTGTGATCATTTTTCTCATGAAATAATGAATTGTCTTTCCTATGGGAGTGGTTACTGCCTTAATAAACTCAATGGGTTTAAAAGCTATTACAGGATCATGGCAACTATAAATAATCATCATTGTTACCCATTACTTTTTTTCTTAGTTAGGAATGTTATGACATAATACTATATACTAGATGTCTTATAAACAACAGAAATTTGTTTGCCTCAGTTCTTGGCCTGAAAGTTCAAGGTCACATTGCCAGAATGGTCAACGGACCATTTATGTGTTTCAGATTGTCCTCCTTCAGTACTTTTATGATATAAACAGCACAAAAGAGCTTGTTTAGTTTCCTTTTATGTGGGCACTAATCCCATTCACTAGGTCCTGTCCTAATGACTCAAATACCTCCCAAAAATTCTACCTTCTAATATCATCATGATGGTTGATATGATGGCAACATATAAGTTGTTGCAGTCAGGAGTTATAAGGAGAACGACTGCATACAGGACACAGAATTTGTAATACTGTCTTATGATGGTAACCCAGGGTTAAACACAAGAAAGTGCAGGAAAATCTGTCCACAACACTAAACACCCAGAATATTTGGCCAAGTGCCTGGATCCCAGAACAATGCCCTGTATAAGTCCAGCTGAAGACCCAGAGCACATAACAATGCCTCCCATAAATCCAATTGGAGGTCTAAGAACCCACAGTAAGGACTCATGCCAGTCTGTTTTACGGATCTGCTCTAGGAAGGCCAAAGGTCAGCGGTGGATGCTAGAAAGTCTATGCCAGCGGGGTGAAGGAGCTGTGCCAGTAGCTTAAGGTTCTACACTAGAGCTGAGAAGTTACGCTTAAAATAAGGACCAGAGCTCCCCTGAAAAGTACCACAGCCATCCTCAGCAACAAGGTCCCAAGCTTCTCCAATGCTGAGAACAGTCGAGTACATACCAGGAAGCCAGTGTGACAAACTTCTCTTGGAGATTAAACAGCACACATCTTCCTCTCCAGAGGCAGGAAGCAATGCTCAATGTAGGAAGCAGAGCTCCTCCAAAGTGAACCACAGCCACTCTCAGCGACAAGGTCCTGAGCTCCTCCAGTGAAAATGGCCAAATTCGTATTCAGGAATTCAAATTCATATTCAGGACAAGCTCCTCTAGGAGAACCAATGGCTTGAAACAGTAACACTTAGGAAAACCCACAACACCTCACTCTTCTTCTCCACATCTCTATTTATGCTGACAACTTTCCTCAGGTAGGCCATCTACACTCAGCACCATGCTGATGTAATTCAGCTGGTGTTAAGTTGACCACCAGTTTTTAATCCATAACATGAGTTTTTGGGTGCAAAATATTTAGTCCTTAACAGGTTTCATGTTATTTTTCAGACTTCTTTGACAAACTCATTTTTGGGAAATGGTCCTATGTCGACTATATTATATCAAAATTCAGATTTTCAGGTGCCACTAATTCAACAATTGCAGATCTGGTACTTTTTTTTTATTAATATGGACAGTTTCTCCAAACTTTATAGACACTGTTCTTTCCCCCCACATGCAGAGATGATCTCTGGACTTTAATCAAAAATAATCATGTAAATTTGGTTCCCCTCAGTGGTAAATATGTAGGTGGAACTGAAGTCCCACCTGTAGCTATTATTAGCAGTGTCAAGAGAACAACAGCCCTGCTTTTCAAGAGGTGCGGAGTAACACCTGTTATCCAACAAACACTTCTATTGCTTCTGTGTAGAGCATGCACAGACTTGTGCAAATAAAGCTTTGTACTAAAGGAAAGGCTGACAAAGTTATCAAGTGATTTTATTTGATATTTATCTGTTATATTCTTTTGAAAGTAGTATTTTAATTGCTTGATTAATTATCCAACAAATATTCATCATATATCTACCAAGTACTGTATAAGACCACACTATTCACATGTCTAATATACAGAAATCTAACTCTATGCATTAAAAATTAAATGAAATGATAATGTATAAAAAAGTGGGCTATGTCTTGCAGGGATTCAACTTGGTCCCTAAGTGCAAGCAAAATACTTCATCTATTCTGTAGTCAATCCTCTATTTCAGAACTGCAGGGAAATTTATGTGTGTTGCACCTTCTGAAAGATGTTATATAGTTTTTTGTTTTGTAGTAGCGATATGAGATATTTTCAAGAGCAAGCCCACAGTTTCAAAGTTTGGAACATTAAGTCATACTTTCACACTGTTGCTGACTAACGTTCAAAGATGAGACACCACTCAACTATGTAAAACCTTTTATAGAGAGGAGAAGATAGTTAAAAAGACCTAAGTTCTGCCCACTATGAGCTCAGAAATTAGAAAGGAATTTTCTTTTTAGTTCTTTCTGTGAAGCAAGAACAGTCTAATATCTACAATATGAAACATTCTGCCTTAGCCTCACCCCCAGACAAAGTCCATTTTATTTTTGAAAACATTCATCCATAAAAATTTTGGAAAAAGGAAAAATTATAATGAGAAAGTTTAATGATCATGCTGACACATAATTAACATGAAAATTGAACTCAGATGTTTTACCTATCTATAAATAATTTCATTGTATAGGCATTTGTTTAATCATGAACCTCTGCTTAACAGGTATTTACCTGAATATCTACATATTTTTATAAACAAGCTTTTACAATTTGCTATATAATTCTATATAACTACAATTCTTACACCACAAATTGTATGTTAAGTAACAGGTCCATTACAAAGTAACACAAAGTTTCTCGACTTTTGTATCCCCTGACATTTAAAATAAACTGAAATTATACTTCTTATTTGACACTATAAAAATTTAGTTGTAGACCAAAACAGTTGTATTTACTTTCCTATTCTTGCAATTTATGTAAGTTTTAAAATGTGTCTGAATTTTTAAGAACATGAAATGCAAGAAAAGCTATCATAACAAATCACAAATTATTTAATTTTGCAAGACCAAGGAGAAATTTTGTTTTCATTTTAATTTCTGAAAACCTTTTCACTTTAGCTTAATGGAATGTGCATTTTAATGTACATTCTAGTCAATTTCATTTTATATATCAATCAATAAAACTCATTTTATCTTTCACTTTGATTGTTCTGCATGATTATCCAAAGCATCTCTTTTATACTCAAAAATGAAGCATAATAAATTTAAGAACTTGCCCAATTCTGTACAGCTTTGTTATGTTAGTTGAACAAAATAATTTAAGTTGGACATATTACAGTATAACCTCAAAGCTTGATTAACCATTAACATCTTTAAGATTATTCAATGATGCAATATACACAAGAGTTGTAAGATTTTAGTTACATTGCATCTTTTCTGTTAATTATCTATTTTTATAACTTTGACCTAGTCTATTATCTTCCTGGTTAGCATAACTTACAAAAACCATTAAATTATTTTAAAGCTAGAAATAATAATTAACTAAAACAAATACTGATTGAAGTTCTACAAAGCAGCCATTCTATTCTGGTATTCCAGTAAGCTATTAAAATTTTGACTTGTTATTTCCATTATGAACAAATATCACTTCAAATATATATGAAAATTTTTCAACTCACTGCCAGATTCTTAGTACAATACTTCTTTACTTATCAATTTTTCCACTATCATAATAATCAAATTGATTCATAGTCTAATTGCACAAGATCTGCTCTTCAAAAAAGAAAAATATCAGCCCAAATGATTATCCTACTTTACATGCTTTATTTCACATTATGGTCCACCTTCTCAAGGTTTTCTGCATCATGATGGTGGGTAATGGGTCTTGCCTTGCATAAAGATATGACTCTGGAGACAATCTTACTAGTAAGTTCAAGGCCATTTTGTAGACTCAGATAAAATCCTTATACTCCTTTTACTTTCTATCAACAAGTTCCAGACTAAAGTTATTTTAATCTTCCAACAGTGACTCAAGTGAATGATATTGTCCAACTCCAGAACATACCATTTGGTTTTAGCTGGCAACTCAGAAACCCATGAATTTTTCCAACACTTATGCTACATGTTGAATTTTTCTGTTCTTCAGATGATTAGGACTACAAATTAGGACTTATCTTTCCACTTTTCATTTTCAGTAGTTTTATATGGTAAGTAAGGAGATTGAAAATCACAAGTAGGTGGGAAATAATCTATACTCTGAATGAGTAATGGAGACAATTAAATAAGTAGCTGTGATGCAGCATGAAAAGTATTATAGTAGAAGGATCCATAAGACAGTTCAAGAAAATAAAAGAAGATAGTATCAACAACTTCTATCTTGAGTAAAAGGATTAGGCAACACTTCAAGATATAATGTTGAAAGTTTAGTTTGTCTTTAGGATCCAGTAATGTAGAAGCTCTCCAGTCTAAACAAGGCCATGTCAGGCAAAGAAAGAATGTATCTGAAACTTCACGTCATGCTCTTAGAATGGTTTAGAGCAAAGGTCAGCAAACTATAGCCATGAGTCAAATCTATCTTCCTACCTGATTTAACATAGCCTGTGATCTAAGGCTACTCTTTCTATTTGAAATGGGAAAATGAAAGATAACATTTGCCAGCACTTGACACTTATGTAAAATTAGTGTCAACGTTCATAATAAAAATTTAATGGAAATATATCCATGTCCATTCTTTTTGTATTGGATAGGGCTGCTTTTATGCAACAATGACAAAGTTGAACAGTTGTAATAAAGGCTCTGTAACCATGAAACTTAAAAAGTAGGTGGCCCTTTACAGAAATTATTCAAGCTACTGGCTTGGTGTGATTGCAGTAGAGTCTCAGAAGAATATGAAACGAAAGACAAGGAAAGAAGAAATAAAGGGAGGCTGCCTTCCTGGATATGATTTATGCAGGCAATTTATGCAATGCAATGAATAACTATAGAAACAGGAAAGTTTAAAATGGGATACAATGATGTCATCTTAGACTGTTTTTTGTAATGTGAAGGAACAAAGCTAGAATGAAAAAATTGTTAAATAATTAGTATAATTTTTTTAGTAAATGTTGAAGTTGTAAACTGGAATGTTAACATTAGGGTTGAAAGGAAATATTTGAAAGATAGAGTTAATAAGCTTTCATAAAGAACTCATTGCAAAGTGTGACAGAAAGAAAAGACCATAGTTTCTGATTTTGTTTCAGGATGACTAGTGGTACCATCAACAAAAACTAGGGATAATTCTATCATTCAGGATGGATGAATAGATGCATGGATGAATGAATGCATGAGTGGATGGATGGCTGGATGGATGGATGGTTGGATGGATGGATGAGTTGATGGATGAATAGGCAAATAGATCTGGTATGCTTCAAACTGTATCCTAGGCACTGAGAAAAAATGATGTGTAAGACCAATATCACTCTGACTCCTGGGATCTTATAATTGCATTAAGAATACAGACAAAATAAAAATGTGATTCGAATTGATAACCATTAATGTGAGAAAGTACCCAGTTCATAGGAAACATCACAAGAGATTAGGGGTGAGAGAGTGCAGTAATTATATGTGAGTGTGGGGAGGGTGTGGTTAAGAGAATGCATTCGGTAATCGAAATAGTTGAAATGTGTAGAAAGACAAAACATGCTGGAAATAAAACACATGAATTATACTTGAAGCTCCTAATTTTAGGTAATGGAGAATAGCATAAGAATAAAGAGTAAATTTATAGTATAACTTTCAGTCAGGAATTGTGATGCCTCCTGCCTTGGCTTTGTTGCCCAGAATTGCCTTTGTGATGATTCTAGGTCTCTTCTGGTTCCAGATGAATTTTAGGGATGATTTCTCTAGATCTGTGAGGTATGCTAATGGTATTTTCATTGGAATTGTGTTAAATCTGTACAACAGTATTGGGAGAATGGTCATTTTCACAATGTTGGCTCTTCCCATTTTTGAACAAGAAATGTCTTTCCATTTTCTGAGATCCTCTTCAATTTCTTTTTTCAGAGTATTGAAATTTTCACTGAATAGATCTTTTACTTCCTTCGTTAGATTGATTCCTAAGTATTTCATTTTTTGGATGCTATTGTGAAGGGTGTGGCTTCTCTTATTTCTCTCTTGGTGGGTCTGTTGTTTGTGTACAAGAATGCTATTGAATTTTGAGTGTTGCCTTTGTATCCAGCTACATTACTGAATTTGGTTATTACATCTAGAAGTCTTTCAATGGATTTTGGGGGGTCTTCTATGTCTATCATGTCATCTGTACATAATGACACTTTATCTTCTTCTTTTCCTATCCTTCTTCCTTTTATCTCTCTCTTGTCTAATTGCTCTGGCTAAAATTTCCAGCAATATATTGAATAGGAGTGGTGATAATGGACATCTTTGTCTTGTTCCTGATTTTAGAGTAAAAACTTTCAGTTTTTGACCATTTAATATTATGCTGGCTGTTGGTTTGTCATAGATGGCTTTTATCAGATTGAGGTAAAGACCATCTATTCTAATTTTCTGTAGGGTTCTTATGATGAATGAGAGTTGGACTTCATTCCAAGCTTTTTCTGCATCTATTGAAATGATCATGTGATTCTTATCTTTGGCTCTATTGATATGGTGCATTACATTTATTGATTTTCATATGTTGAACCATCCTTGCATTCCTGGGATGAATCCCACTTGATCATGATGTATAATCTTGATAACTTGCTGCATTCTGTTTGTCAGTATTTTATTGAGGATTTTTGCATCTATGTTCATTAGGGAGATAGGCCTATAGTTCTCTTTTTTGGTTGGATCTTTCTATGGTTTTGGTATGAGGGTAATACTTGCTTCCAAGAATGAGTTAGGGAGAATTACTTCCCTTTCAATTCATTGAAAAGTTTGAGGAGTGTTGATTCACTTGTTTTGAAAGCCTGTGTTACTTGCGTTTTTTTGTCCTGATCTACTTTCTTCTGTTTTGTTTTGTTCTCTTTAAAATAAAAAAAAAAAGAATAAAGAGTCAGCTGGATCCATATCATACAGACTTATGTATCATGGTAAAGAGTTTAAGGTTTGTACAGAGCAGAGTTATTAAAAATGGGCAAATTTTAAGTCACAAAAAACTTGCCAAAATTGAGTTTACAGAATATCACTGACATAATGGTTTAGGAAAAACTAGAGAAGGTCAAGGTGTTAGATGAGAAAATCAATAAAGTTATTTAATAAATGACTGATAAGACATGAAATCAAATCCAACCTAAACTGAAACAGCTGAAAGAGATAAACAAGAGAGGGGGATATCAAGAGTGTCAAAGTCACTCATTGATTTGTTGAACAACCTTGTTGAGAAGGTATGATACAAAGTGTTTGGATACCAACATGTAAAGTGGTATCATTTACAGGAATGCAAAGCAGGTTTAAAGGCAGACTTCCTTTTCAAGGGCATCCATGGGTCTGAATTTGAATTTGAAGGGAGATGGTCAATGTAGCAAAAGAGAGGTTTGAGTATCATTTGTTCAGAAACACTAATAGTGCAGCATAGGCAAAAATGTGAACACCTGTGAGGAATAAGTGAGGGAACTAAAGGGCTAAGTCAGGACCCTGGAAAACACCTACCTTTAGGAGAGCTGATGGAGACCTAGAAAGAACAACCAGAGGGTCAAGGATAATACTTTCTTCCCACAGCTTTTCTATTACCACCTCACCACCAGCATTTCAAGAAGCACAAAATTCTTCCAATAAACAAATGTCCTTTCATAGAAATAGCATGTATACACTACTGCGGGCCAACTCAGGTAATCCTCACAACTCTGTCCACTCACTTGTGTTGGGGGGCAGGGTGTTGATCTAAGATATGGTGGATGTTTACATTTTTTAAAAAATTGAAAATCACATTGCACATTGCCATTACTCCCTTTCAAAATACTCCCCCTCACTTCAAGCACTCTTATCTCATTTTTTCTGGCAGTTTCTGACGCAGTTCTGAAAGTTCTTTTCCATGAATATCATCATGAAGTATGAGTAAAAGTACAGTGAATGCTGCTGCTGAGTGCTGTTCAACAGAAATGTAAGATCATTGGAACATTTTGAAGTTTTTTTCACTGGATCTGGCACCAACTTTTAGTTCTTTCTCAAAGCCAAAGAGATCATGAAAAGTAAACACTTTGAATCACTTCAGGTCATAGAAAAAACTAGGACAGCATAACTAAAGACATCCATGAAGGAGAACTTCCATAACTGCTTCAGAAAGTGGCAAGAGGAGCAAGCTCGGACCTTACCTCCCCCACCATGGAGACCTTAGCAGTGGAGTGAGCTTGGACCTTTGCCCCACCCACACCTCCCCCACCTTGGAGACCTACACAGCCTGAAGATCATTGATGGCAGCACCTCCCTCTCCACCCCAGTGTCTTCAATAGCCCAGGGACATCAGCATTCCATCCACCACCTGCAGAACCCTGGTGGGCTGGTATAAGCCTTAGCAACCCCTTACCCACACAGAGGACTTCAGCAGGCCTGCAAGTGAGTTTCCCCCTCAAGTAGAGGACCTCAGTGGGTCAGCAAGAGCAGCAACAAGCCCTCCCCTTCAGCTATAGGACTTTGGAAGCCCAGCACGAGCATGGGTGAGTCCTTCTTCCATACAGAAAACACCAGCTGGATTGAGAAGAGGGATGACAAGGCCTCCCCCAACCTGTAGAAATTTGAAAGGGCCTAGGAGACCCCCTATGACATAGTAGGGTCCCAGCTGAGGCACACAATATAGCCAGGTAAGTCTGGCAGCATGGAATGGCCTAAAACCACAATAACAATAGAAGGTAAGGGTTGGCTTACATCAATACTCCTAGGCTAGTCAGCCTAGGGAGAATATAAAACTCACCCAAAAGGACCTGCAGGAGGAATCCCAGTGACTGGCCCCTCCACTTCATTGGGCAACTCAGCAGCTGGCCAAAAATCATCCATTCAATAGGACCCTAAGAAACACACAACAGTCACTTGATATTAGTGGGATTGAAAGACTAAAATATTAACCGAAGAGGTGAAAATGACAAGACAAAAAAGCAAAATGCAATCTCAAACGTCCAGTCCATCAGGAGCAAGTATAAGGGACATTTAAATAGAGGACATTGAAAGTCACACACCTGAAATTTCAAAAAAGATAGGAAAAGAAATAAAGAAACAAATCCATGAAGCTATAGAGGAAATCAGATTAGAAATAATCTCTCAGGTAAAGAAGGAAATGACAACCTTAGTAAAGGAATTACTCAGCATAGCTAGAGAAGACATAGATAAAAAAAAAAGTACAGGAGAATGGGAAAATGATGGAAACCTTGAATGAGCAACTTAGGAACAAATAGAATGCATGAAAAAAATTCAAGGAGATATCCAGGAAATACAAACTCCATTGAAAGCTGGCAAAGCCATTTAAATGAAGCCAAGGATAGACTTTCAGACCTCAAAAATAGGGTCACAGCTAGTGATCATGAAAGGAAATAACTTGTAAAAATAACAAGGGAGCATAAAATAACAATTCAACAGCTTCAAGATAATGCAAAGAGAACCAATATAAGACTGATAGGTGTCAATGAAAATGCAAGCATCAACACAACTGACTCAAAAAAACTATTCACAGAAGTAATAGTGGAAAATTTCCCCAACATGGGAAAAGAATCAGATATACAGATAAGTCAGGCATATAGAATGCCAAACAGTTGTAGCCAAAATAAATCTATATCCAGACATATAATATAATTAAGATCCTAGACATGCAGCATGAAAACAGAATACTAAAATCTGTTAGAGAGAAAAGACACAACTCACTTATCAAGGAAAGCCCATTAGAATCATGGCAGACTTTTTAGCACAAACCCTCAAGTTAAGACAAGCTTGGAGTGAAGTATTTCAAGCCCTGAAAGAAAACAACTTTCAACCCAGATTGATGAACTCTGAAAAACTTTCTTTCAAAATTGATGGAGAAATAAGATACTTCCATGACAAAGAGAACCTGAAAAAATTCATGTCTACCAAGCCAACCCTAGAAAGAATACTGAAAGACATAATAGACAGACACAAAAATGACTACAATTCCCAAAAACAACAGAAAAAAAATGACCAGGAAGGGTAAATAATTAAATGAGGAAACCAACAAAAGGAAAATAACATGTCAAAGTTGAAGCAGTAAATATCAGTTATATCCATCAATGTAAATGGCCTCAATTCACCAATTAAAAGAAATAGGCTAACAGAATGTATCAAGAAACAAGATCCAACAATATGTTGTATACAAGAAATACATTTGACTCAAAAGAAGACTCATAGACTAAAAGTCAAAGGATGGAAAACAATATTCCATGGGACAGGAACCCAGAAAAAAGCAGGCATAGCTATGCTGTTTGCAGACAGTGTAAATTTCAAACCAAAAATGATCAAAAGAGATAAAGAAAGTCACTACATACTTTCTAGAGGGAAAATTCAAGAAGAGCTGACCATCATAAATATACATGCACCAAATACAGGAGCACCCAACTATATAAGACAAATACTAATGGGCATGAAAAACTAAATACACAATAACACAACAATAACAGAGGACCTTAATACCCCATTGCCACATAGAGATAGATTAACTACACAAAAAGTTGTCAAAGAAACAACAGAACTAAATCAAATCTTTGAACAAATGAACTTACCAGATGTTTACAGAGTGTTCCACCCAACAACATCAGAACACACATTTTTCTCAGCTGCACGTGGGATATTCTCTAAAAGAGACCATATATTAGCCCATAGAACATGCTTAAGTAAATGCAAAGGTATTGAAATTATCCCATGCATATTATCTGTTCATAGTACACTGAAATTGGAAATTAATGGTAAAAGAAACTGTAAAACCTACATAAACACATGGAAATTAAATAACAACCTCTTGAACAACCAATGGGTTACAGATGAAATAAAAGAAGAAATTAAACAATACCTAAGATTCAATGAAAATGCAGATACAGCATACTGAAACTTGTGGGATGCAATGAAAGTGATCCTAAGAGGAAAATATATAGCAATAAACTGTCACAACAAAAAAAAGAATGAACACAAATAAACAAACTAATGCTACACCTCAAGCTTCTAGAATAAGAAGAGCAAGTCAAACCCAAAGCTCATAGAAGAGGGGAAATTATAAGATTGGAGCAAAAATTACTGCAATTGAAACTAAGAAAACAATTCAAAGAATTAATGAATCAAAGAGCTGGTTCTTTGAGAGAATAAACAAAATTGATAAACCTCTAGCCAACCTTATCAAGAAAAAGAAAAAATCTCAAATTCCTGCAGTAAGGAATGAAAAGGGAGAAATTACTACAATTACCATGGAAATTCAAAAGATCATGAATAACTACTTTCAAAATCTTTACTCACAAAGGGTGGAAAACACAGAGGAAATGGACAAATTCCTAGAAACATATATGAACTACCAAAGCTGAGTCAAGAAGATATAACAATTTTGAATAACCCAATATCAGCTACTGAAATTGAAAACATGATTAAAAACTTACCAATAAAGAAAAGTCCAGGTCCTAATGGGTTCACAGCTGAATTCTACAAGAAATTTAGAGAAGATTTAATGCCAATACTCCTCAAATTCTTCAATGAAATTGAGAGGGAAGCAATCCACCCTAACTCATTCCTGCAGGCAAGTATTACTCTGATACCAAAACCAGAGAAAGACCCAACCAAAAAGGAGAACTATAGACCAATCTCCCTAAAGAACATTGATACAAAGATTCTCAATAAAATACTGGCAAATAGAATGCAGCAAATCATCAAGAAGAGTATGCATCATGGCCAAGTAAGATTTATTCCAGGAATGCAGGGATGGTTTAACATACACAAATCAATAAATGTAATACACCACATCAATAAAGCCAAAGACAAAAATCACATGATCATCTCAATAGATGCAGAAAAAGCTTTTGATAAAGTCCAACATTTGTTCATGATAAAAGCCTTACAGAAACTTGGAATAGATGGTATCTACCTCGATCAGATAAAAGCCATCTATGACAAACCAACAGCCAAGATTACGCTAAATGGAGAAAAACTAAAAGCTTTCACTCTAAAGTCAGGAATAAGACAATGATGTCTATTATCACCACTCCTATTCAATATAGTTCTGGAAATGTTAGGCAGGGCAATCAGACAAGAGAGAGAAATAAAAGGAATAAGGATAGGAAAGGAAGAAGTTAAATTGTCACTATTTGTAGATGACATGATATTCTACATAGAAGACCCTAAAAACTCCATCAAAAGGCTACTAGAGTTAATAAACAAATTCAACAGTGTAGCTGGATACAAAGTCAACACTCAAAAATCAATAGTGTTCCTGTACACAAACAATAAACTCACCAAGAGAGAATTATGGAAATAACACCTTTCACAGTAGCATCCAAAAACGGAAATACTTAGGAATCAACCTAACAAAGAATGTAAAAGACCTATATGCTGAAAACTGTAGTACTCTAAAAAAGGAGATTGAAGAGGATGTTAGAAAATAGAAAGATATCCCTTGCTCTTGGTTAGGCCGAATCAGCATTGTGAAAATGGCCATACTCCCAAAGCTGTTATACAGAATTAATGCAATCCCAATCAAAATTCCATTAACATACCTTACAGATCTAGAGAAAACACTCCTAAAATTCATCTGGAACCAGAAGAGACCTAGAATAGCAAAGGCAATTCTAGGCAACAAAAGTAAGGCAGGAGGCATCTCAATCTCTGACTTGAAATTATACCATAAAACTACAGTGATAAAATCAGCATGGTACTGGAAAAAAAATAGACCTGAGGATCAGTGGAATAGATTAGAAGATGCAAATACAACTACAAAGACACTCAGCCACCTTATATTTGACAAAGGGGCTAAACATTTTCGCTGGAAGAAAGCCTCTTTAATAAATGGTGCTGGAAAAATTGGCTTTTCACATGCCAAAGAATGAAAGGAGATCCATGTCTATCACCATGCACTAAACTAAAGTCAAAATGGGTCAAAGATCTAAATATTAAAAGAAATACTAAATTTACTGGAAGACAAGGTAAGTAAAAATCTTGAAGACACAGGGGTAGGCAAAGAGTTCATGAACAAAACACAACTGCGTGGGAAGTACTTCAAAGAATCAACAACAAGGATCTCATTTTATTAAAAAGCTTTTGCGCTTCAAAAGAAATCACCAATAAAGTGAAAAGAAAGCCCACAGGATGGGAAAGAATTTTAGTCAACTGTCCTTCAAACAAAGGACTTATATTCAGAACATATAAAAAATTAAAAAACATTAAGTCCCCCAAATTCAAAGACCCAATCCAAAAATGGGCATCTGAGATGAACATGCACTTCTCAGATGAAGAAATACAAGTAACAAATGCATACGTGAAGAAATACTCAACATCGCTAGTCATTGGAGAAACGCAAATTAAAACACCACTGAGATTCCATCTCGCTCGAGAAACAATGGCTGCCATCAAGAAATCAACTGATAACAAATGTTGGTGGGGTTGTGGGGAAAAAGGATCCCTTCTCCACTGTTGGTGGGAGTGTAGACTGGTGTGATCACTGTGGAAATCAGTATGGAGATTCCTCAAAAAAACTAGGATTGGAAATCCCCTTCAACCCAGCTATTCCCCTTCTGAGTGTTTTCACACAAAAATTGAAAGTGTCATGTCACAGGGATATATGTGCACCCATGTTTATAGCAGCACAATTTGTAATAGCTAGATCTTGGAAACAACCAAAATGCCCACCAACTGCAGAATGAATGAAAAAGTTGTGGTATTTTTATACAATGGAATATTACTCAGCTATAAAAAAGGATGATCTTGAAGCATCTATAGGTAAATGGAGGCAACTTGAGACTATACTCATAAGTGAAATAAATCAGATTCATATTTGTAAATATCATATTGTCTCCCTAGTGTAAAAAATAAATAACAATTTAAAAAAACTGAAAGAGTAATAAGATCCAAAATGTACAATAGATATTGTAATAATGAAAGAGAAAGAAAATGCTCAAAATTAAAGAACAGCTGGGATAGGGGAAAGGAGAAAAGGAAGAAAGGAAAAAATTACATGTTTGTAGAAGTACATATATAACTGTATGTACATATAAGCATGCAAGATAGACAACTATACTACTAATTCTCTGTTAGTTCATCAGAAGGAATAGTTTGTGTTGTCATTGTTTGATTGTCTGATCATTTTTATGCCTAGATTTCGGAATTTGAACAACTACTTCTAAGATAACACTATATAATATATTGACTAGTATCGATTTCTTACTGAGTTTTTTTTTTTTTTGAAATTCTGTATCACTTCTACCTTTTTTTCTGTCTTGCTTTTTTAAAATAAAAAAAGGAAGTGGCAAAAATGATGGGATAAGTGGGTCCAAGGTCATATGGCTGGCAAGATTCAGAACCTCGAGGGTCTTGAACTCATAGACTGTATTTAGTAACTACACTGACTTAGCCTAACTTTTCATTCCTCTTTGTCTCTGCTTCTGTTCTATTCTGCTTCACACTACAGGAGGTATTATTGCTAACCCAGTGGAAATTTCCCAGTAATGTCTTCCTGTTTTCTCTTTTGTTTTTTGAATGATTCTATTCTTTGGTTTCCCATGTTTTTCTCACCCTTAACAATAACAACAACATCTTCCTCTTCTTTTCTCTTCTTCTTTCTCTTCCTCTTCTTCCTCCTCTTTCTCTTTTGCTTCCTCTTCTCCTTCTTCTCCTTTTTTTCTTCCTCTTTAATACTGGAAATTGAATCCAGAGTCTGTGCAATGAGCTACATTACCAGTCTTTTAAAACATTTTTTAAGTTTTGAGACACGGTGAGGTGAGTCACTTAGTTGCTCAGGATGGACTGGAACTTGCAATCTTCCTGCTTCATTTCCCTGAGAGTTCAGATTATAGGTATAGGCTTCCACACTCAGCTCCTCTAAATCTTCTTATTAGTTGATTTACACTCTGAAATCCTCTGCCTTGCATCTACCAGTCTCTGCTCATTGTGCAACATAACAGGGTTTCTAGTCTCACTTTTCCCCAATGCATTCTCCATACTACATCTCAACTGATTATGTCTTTTAAACAGATCTTAGGGCTGGGGATTTAGCTCAGCGACATAAGCACCTGCCTACTTAGCAAGTGCAAGGTCATGAGTTCAATCCCTGGTATCAAAAAAAAATCTTATTATATATTGCTAGTTAGATCCATCAAAGTGACTTACTAAACTGCTGCCAAATTCTTTAACCTGAGCTAAAGCTCTTTCCGTATCTGTGCCTCCTGCCTCACCATTGGGAAAACCCTCTACTGTTCCATATAGTCTCACCATGCTTTCAAAGGCTGTGTTCCAGTCTCACTGGAAAAGGAATAAACTTTCCTTGGAGTTTTGTCCAAGATACTTACATTATCCTATCGATGGTTGCAGGGAAACCTAAACTTTATGATTTCTCTCCAGCTGCAGTTAGGTTGGTCTTGACTTCTGATAAGTTTCTGGTGACAGAAAACCATGTCAACTCAGCAACATGTTTCTGAATGCAACTTTAGAGCACTTCCAGAAATATCAGCCATGGCCCTCCTCTTTCTCTGTTGCCTGAGAGATGTATGTCATCACATTTGTAATGGGACATCCTTCATTGCTACCTTGCGGTGATGGAAACCCCATCTCCTTTTCTTGGTGGTTGCCCTCAGATTGCTGTACTGATGACCCTGACTACTCCAAGTGCTTCCCTGTTTTCTTTGTGTGATAGCCCTGGGGAAAGGCCAGTATCTAACCTTTCTTGTTGACTCATCCTCCAGTCCCGCTTCCTATAGATTCATCCACTACCTTTTCTGAATAGTTAAGAGAACTCCCTGGAAGGAACAGTGGTTCTTAATTCTCAGCCTCTTTCTCATCCTTCTAAGGCACGTTGGAACCATTTGCTCTCCCATTATGTCCCCCAGGAGCTGAAAAACTTGAACAGACTTTCAATCTCTTACCCTTTCCACATTGCCTCCTCCACTCTGCTGGCATTCAGGCAAGCTGCAATGTTACCTTCCTAGAGTCAAATTCCAAATCTACCCAGAACTTCTGCTATGCTTTCTTCTCCAAGATGCCTCCTTGAAGGTGAGGTTGTAAGACAGGAGCAGACCACTACACTGATCTTTGCTAGGGTTCTTTAGGCTCCACCTGACTTCTGAATTACTGTAATCCTCTCTGTAGTGGAAAAACTATTTTTGTCAATACACTTTTTCACCTCTCTGTGGTTTAAGACATGGAACTTAGAGCCGTGATTGAATCAGAGTTTACTCTTGACATGCAAAGAAAAGTCTTCAGTATACTGTAGCAATTTTCTCTCTCAAATGTCTGTCTCTTACAATTCAGAATTACTTTAAAGATACTGCCTGTCAAGAACTTATCAAACAGTACATAATGAAACTCAAAGTTTAAAACTTACTTTTCATTTTTCTCCAGTTCTTCTTCTCACTCTCCTAGATAATGAACTTTGGTCTTTTTAAAATACATATATTTCATTAATTTAAACAACTAAAGCACATATTAGAGTTCACATTATAGTTCATATACTTTGAAGATTTCCATACATATGAACATATAAATTAATGTAACTTTTGTAGACAAAAGTTTAATGAATTCCAGGCATGAGTTTTTGACACCATACTTATAAAACAACTAATTATGATTTTAGATTTTCAATATATCACAGAATAGCAAAAGGAAGTGAAATAAATGCATCTTTCTCACATGATAACTCCATGAAGCTATACAGAGTATATTTTATCAGCCTAGTCTGAAGTGATGAAATTTAGTTGAATAATTTCCAAATGTTAATTTATTTTGGGTTTTATAAATGTTATCTTATTCTTGACTCTACGCCTCTTGAAAACAAAATAAGACACTCGCATTTTTCTTTAAAATAATTCAATTTTCCAAATAAGTTAACAAAGTTCATTTTAAGAACATTAATAGATAAAAATTTTTTATGCTTTTGAAATCTGATTCTAAAGTTGGAAAGGCTTCAGGGGGAATCACAAAGAAAGAAAGATAACTTGGATAATATTTCATATCATTAACCTATTCTGTTTTTATACTGGAAATATGTCACTGGTTTTTCTTAACTGTCCACCACTCAACGAAGCAAAGACTTTTTGAAGATGTATTTTCCCCTCTGATGCTGTCCCCAGTCCCGTCTACTTACATCTGCAACACCATGGAAATAATACTTACCATATTTGATTTGCTTAGAATTCTGTCTTCCCATATAGAGTGTGATTTCTTTAAGAATGAGAAGCATCTCCTTCATTGTCCTAAGCTACATAGTGCAACCCTGCCTCAAAAAATCAGGGCTGGGAGTTTGGCTCAGTGCCTTAAGTGTCTGCCCTGGCAGGCGCGAGGTTGTGAGTTCAATCCCCGGTGCTGCAAAAAAAAAAAAAAAAAAAAAAAAAAAGCTACACATTCTCTAGCACAGTAGAAACTCAATAAACAGTTCCTAAATGAGTATCAGATGTTGACACCCTTTTAGATACAAAGAAACTAGTGATAAATGGATAAATTGTCTTGCAAAACATTTTCACTATAACCCCAAAATCAAAATAATAAATACAGAATAAGTTGAATAATTTTTCAAAGCTATTGAGTCACTGGACCAAGACTTTACTTTTCCTTTATTTAAGCATTCAACAATAACTATACTCAAAATGAGAAACAAATTTACTGAATAAAATAGATAGTTCACTTAAACCCACACAAAATTTGCTCAAAGTCATTATGGTAATATGAGGTTAAAATTGGAGTTGTGCAGAAATGTGGGTTTAAATTCAACCTATTTGACTAGCATGATTTACTAGATTTCTCTAAGATTTTCTTTACCTCTGAAATGGAGTCCATAAAACTTATCTCATCCCAAAAATATTTTTGTGAAGATTAAATATAGTACTCAGAAAGTAAAATTAAAAACAATGCTTAAAAACAAAAAATAAAATAAAATTAAGTATGCATCTAATCAGTGGTACAGTTTGAGCATTTCTTATGTCCATGTAAACAGGTGTGGAATTTTATTGTTGCAGTGATATGTCCTACTCAAAACATTTTGGACTTTGGAGTATTTTGAATTTCAGATTTTCAGACAAGGGTTGTTTAACCTGTATAATCTTGCTCCTAGTAAATTTAAACATAACAATTTCACTTTCTTATTGTGTTTAATTTAAGGACAAAAGGAGCTCTAAAAATAAATAAATAAAAAGCCCTTAAACTTATTTCATTAATCAAATCTTTGCAATAATGTTGACAGTTAGCATGTTGGTAATATTTCAAGGTTCTAAAACAGTTATTTGTGAATTGTGGAGTGAAATAATTGAGTGATTACGTGATATTCTACTTTTATTATTCTCACTGTAGTCATACACCAGGATTCTTGTTACTTGTTGAGAGGAAAAAAGAAGTGTAGACAGAAAATATTAGGTTGTTTTTTAAAAAATCCTGTAGTCCTTATGTTAAATTTTAATTATATGTGCCAAAAATTCATCATGATATATACATATGCATTTGATATTGATGCTTTTTATGCTTGCATATTTATACACTTGTGATTATATGTCACACTTTTGGTTGTATGTTTATCACTTGAAAAAAGTTACAAATAATGTGGAAACCAGTAGAAATGACCATATCATTGGCATTCAGGTTGTAGTCTCTAAAATATTTTCCACTAAAAGGAAACAATGCTCCTTAGAGCAATGGTTGATTTTGGATCTGAGGTGGGTAATATACAATTTTGAAACAACTTTCCATGCCAGAGGAAAAGCAGGTGATCAACAACTACTGAAGCTGCCTCAACAGGACTCAAGAGTCAGCTTGGACAGGAACATGCTGGCCAAAAATTGGACACTTTTAGTTTTAACCATGATAATTACAGTGACTTGAGAAACCAGGTGCATAGTTAACTCCATGAATTCACAATAGTAGTTAAAATATAGTCACCTTTGGACAACTATGAAAAATCAAAAGATATTAATTACATTGAGTATTGAAAATCTCTAAGATGAATACATATTTCCTGTATTTTCCATAGAAACCATACCACTGGGTAAAACCAAGGAATGGACAAAAAGGACAAATATATATATATAAAAGGAATCCAAATTGATCAGGAACCTTTAATCCCAGCACTCGGGAGGCTGAGGTAGGAGGAACACTGTGAGTTCGAGGCCGGCTTGGGCTACAACGTGAGTGCAAGGCCGGCCTGAGCTACATAGCGCGACCCTGCCTCAAAAACCTAGGGCTGGGAGTTTGGCTCAATGGCTTAAGCGCCTGTCTGGCAGGCGTGAGGCTGTGAGTTTGATCCCCGGTTCCAAAAAAAAAAAAAAAATTGATCAGGAAAATAAAAGAGAGACAACTTTGGGACCTCATCATTTTGTTACTTCCAATGAACTATTGAATTTAAGTACTCACTATCAATGATGGCTGCCCAAAAGAGAAATAGAGATTGAATGCCTTCTAAGGGAGGAATTCACTGTCTTGCCCAGGTGCTTAAACCTGAATATGATCAAACCTCTACAGTTAAATCTGACTTATAGAAATATAGAAAACAATATTTAGAACAGCACACTAAATAACTTTACAAAGAGACAATGTGCACAATTTAGATCATGGGAAAGACCAGAGCAGCATATCAATCAATCATCACATACAATTTCATTTGAATGTTGATTCATGTATGGAGGAATAAAAACCAAGTGATCATGGTAGCCATGAGTAATTAAGTAATGAATTAGGTCAAAGAGCAAAAGGAAGTTCTATTTTCTTCTACCACAAAATATGTACAAAAGGAAAACAATTATGATCAAAGTAGTAATTAGCATGACCAGTATGAACCATGTTCCTATGGAAATACAGTTTTTTCTCCTTATATTGCCTATGGAAGCATTGTATTAGTTATGATAATTTATGTCTTTAATCTTTTCAGTTGATATACCCAGAGGCAATGAAATTGGAGCAGCTAACAAGGCAGAAATAAACACAAAATTATGCATAAATTCAAAAGCATTAAAAGACTATTCCTTGCTTTCTGAAGTTTAGTAGGTCAAAACATTTAAAGAAAACATTGATTTTGCTTTTCGACCACTAAACTTTTATAATTATATATAAGAGACTACAATTTTAGTGGTAAACCTACTGTTTATAAAATAGCAACACTGAAGTTCATGGCTCCCATTAAAACCAGTACATTGTTCCAGAGTGTTGAGAGTTTTATTCTGTCAACAGACTTAAACATGGCTTCCATTCAGATGGAGAAGATAGCACGTGAGTGTGATTATGCAGTATTATTTCCTTATAGAACAAGATAAGAAAATGTAATATCATTTTGATGTATATAATTATTTTGTCCATCAGCGTCATCTGGTAGGAAAATAATTACTCTCTTCTCCAGAAAGTTTTATTTTATTTAATCTTTTTCAGAAAGTTTTATTTTCTTAAAAGTCTGAAGAAATTGTTTTCCTGATTAGGGTATCATCATCACCAGTCATACGGTTCTGATCATTGAGAGTCGTTTTCATTCTCTAATAATTTATATTAATTAAAATATATACTCTATTATTACTAACTATAATCACTATTCTGTACAGTAGAACACCAGAACTTATTCCTCTTATCTAATTGAAACTTTGCACATTCTTTTTTTTCTTTTTCCCCCTTCACCTACCTCAACCTCTGGTTACCGCCCCTTTGCTCTTTGCTGCTGAGTTCAACACCTTTAGATTTCACATATAAGTGAGATCAAGTGGTATTTGCATTCCTGTATTTGGTTTTTTCACTTAGCATATTGTCCTCTAGATTCACTTGGGTTGGGGATGTGGCTCAGTGGTAGAGCTCTTGCCTTGCAAGCACAATATCCTGGGTTCAATTCCTAGCACCACAAAAAAGGGGAAAAAATGTCATAAATGACATAATTTGTTCCCTTTTTAAAGCTGACGGGAGTGTGTTTTCCTCACAAAGAAATGATAAGAACGTTAGGTAATGCTTATGTTAATTCTTCTGATTTGATCATTCCAGAGTGTATCCAGGTGTCAAAACATCACATTATACCTCATAGATATATGCAATTATTATTTGTCAATTTAAAATAAAAAAAAATAACCAAACATCCCACACAATTTATCACCATGTTGTCAGCAATAAGAAATGTCATGAGATATCCCCTGGCTTTAAAGCTCAAATGTGTCCAGTTTCACCATGGTAATTTCTGCTTGAATGCTTACAGAGACCTTCCAGGTTTCTAATTCTGCTCTCCCAGTATTTCAGGCAAAGGCAAAACTCCTCTTTTACCCTGAGTTATAAAACCAATTTTTACTTCTTTACTTTATAGCTGTCTTTTCTTACTAAGAAAGAGAAAAAAAATCACTATTTTCCTACCAGACCACAGCGATGAAAGAAATAAGCATATATATCACAATGATACTATTTCTTATTTTGTTCTATAAGGACATAGCAGTGCATAATCACACTCATGTGCTATCTTCTCCATCTGAACTGAATTCGTCTTACATCTGTTTGCTCAGCTTATATATTGTCACACTGTGGGTATGACAAATTGCAATGTTTATTGATAAATCAAATAATAAAAGCATTTCTCCTTATGCCAAGTTATCTGGCTTCTCTAATTCATTGCAATAATACTTCATATAAGCAAACCACCTTTTCTCATATTTCAAAAGATTTATTTAAAACTCATTAGTTTTTTTCTGTGACCCTTAGATTGATACTATTAGGTAGTCTCCTTTTTTAGGTACTAGAAGGGAAAAATTCTTCAGTAAGACAATTTTCTCCTTTACCAAAAGTGCAAAGATCTACACTATGTCTTAAGAAAAAATATCACCCATCTTTTAAAATCACATTTATTAACTGAGATTTTACCATTTCAGTAATTTTTCAAATATTTGTGAAGCTATTAATTAAAAGAAATGAAGAGATTTTAAAAGGACTAATCCAATATTTAAAATTCACACAAGAGGCATAATTTCTTAATATTATGTGCTGACAAGACTGTAACATAGTAGAGGTTCTGCATTTTGAATACTGCACTTTGAATGAATATTTCAATAAATAGTATGGCAATAGTTACACAATATAATGTAATGAATTTTTTATATACATACATGTAGTCAAGTACATTGTGAAATCCTGGAGCACAAGAAAATGTTTGGTTGCTAGAGCAACACCTGGGACATAGGAGATGACAAATACTGAAGGAAAAAGAAATGAAGAAGTCTAACCTAAGAAAAAAATAGCTATTGATGTTAGACACTCTCTTATTCGTACATAATGTTACTTTTGACTCTATAATAAAATTTTACCTGAGGAAGGACAATAATTATTTTGCACAGATCATCAAATTCTTTATCATAAATATATTGTTATATAACATTTTGAGACTTTTAAAATTTAGTGCTAATATTTACTTCCATTAGACTGAAAGATTAGAAAAATGATAAAAATCTGTACAGAATTTCTTTTGATGACTTACTGTTGGTGTGTAGAAATGCAACTGATAGGCAGGGCATGGTGATGTATACTTGTAATCCCAGTACTTGGGAGGCTGAGACAGGAAGATCACTGGATCGCTGCATGTTCGAGGCCAGCCTGGGCTCCAAAGTCAGTTCAAGGCAAGACTGAACTACATAGTAAGACATTGTCTCAAAAAAAAAAAAAGAAAGAAAGAAAGAAAGAAAGAAAGAAAAGATAAGAAAAGAAAGAAAGAAAATGCAACTGATTTTGTATGTCTCATTTTTATCTTACCACTTTGGTGAATTCACTTATTATTTCTAACAACATTTTGTAGAATCTTCAGGTTTTTTTACATGTAAGATCATATCATCTGCAAATGGATATAATTTTGCTACTGCTTCTTTGATTTTGAGTCTTCGTGCTTATTTTTCTTGTTTATTTTTCCTGGCTAGGACTTCTAGTGCTATGTTCATTAGAAGTGGTGAGAGGGTACGTCCTTGTCTTGTTCCTGATCTTAGAAGCAAATTTTTCAGTAGCCACTGATGCTCCAGGAAGATGCAGTTGTGGATTTACTGTAGGTTTCATTGCTCATGGCTTTCCCAAGGCCTTCGCTACCAGGGCTACACAAGGTCTATCAGCAAAGAACACAGTAGGAAACCCAGTTCTGGTCCTGAAGGATGAATTGAGATTGTCTGACAGAGGAAACCAGGAGGCTGTCAGGGCAAAAGGACAGACAAATAGCAATGGAGAAAATGAGAGAATATTGCTTGTCCCATTCTAGGTAGCTGGAACAAAGGAGGCCACAATAGCTGCTATTGAAAAGATGATCAAAACTAGAGTGGTCACCTTAGAATTCTGTATTTTGTTCTCAGTTAAATTATCTTCACCTTGTATACTCTTGCAGGGCTATATCCAGGGAATTAAGATGATCATAATTTTGTTTTACAAAGATAAATAGAAGATCAAGAGCTCCCTAAATTCTTTCTCAGGTCTGCATTTATTGCATACAACTATTGTACATCACTACCAACCATTGCTATCACACATTTTCAAAGACTTTATACAGGAGACCCCTCAAGTGGAAACACTAAGTTGCAGTTTGAGATTCCCAAAGGATCTGCAACACATTCTGAATACCTATTTCTAGTATTTCCTACCTTGCCAGTGCCAAATTGGTCATAGTTTCCCTGTCATGGAAGATACCATACCTTCTCTCTATAGAACCTGTCATTTTGAATTTGGCTTCAGGAAAGTAAGGAGCTCATTTTGAATTTGGCTTCAGGAAAGTAAATCTTTGCCTGACCCTCTCTTGATTCTGTGATTTTATTCAATACACTTGGATGTGCCAGCCTCTTCAATTTTCAAATTCCTTCACATTTGACTTAGCCTGACAAATCACATACCAGATATTATAAGTAGAAGGAGAGTTGAGATCATGAATTCCAAAACCTTTAAGATTCTATCAGTTTCTCCAAAGTCACCATGCTATGCTGTCATGGGAAAGATATTTAGCTCAGAGAATATTCCCTGAGTGTGATGCAAAGATTATAAAAGGCTCAGAAATGTAAGTCAGTGCAAAGTCCCTGGGTTCACATCTGTACTAATGCCAAAAATAGAGGGGTTGGATAAAGAGACAGACATGCAGAGATGATTGCTGTGTGCAGACACAGGATTTGAGCTACAAACCTGCAGGGTGAGGCATGCCAAAGACAGCTGGCACTCGCCAGACACTGGGAAGAGGAAAGGAAGTGGTCCATACAGGCTTCAGGGGGAGTGTGACCCTGGTGACATCTCACTTTCTGCCTTCTAGCCTCCAGATCTGTAAGACAATAAACGTCTGCTACTTTAAATCACCCAGTTGATGCTTCATTGAAGCCGCCACAAGATGCAAGTACAACAATTTTGTTCTATTTTAAGGTAAATCATGTCAACATTTGAAAGATCTCTATACTAAAATAAACTGTAATTTTCTAACTAACATTTGTGAAGTTATAAAATCATGCATCGATAAAATATACATCTAAAGTTTTAAGCGTTTTAATACAATAGAGTGCAAAAAGGTCATTGATAGATTTTACACAATATATTACAATCAAGGCTTAAAATGCAACTAATTTTTAAATTTTAAGGTAATATCAAGCAAGAATATCCACACTTACCTGAAAAACCATCAAAAGTGCTTCTCCTTTTTTGAACTATGTATCTACATGAGATCCCACTTTTTTCATATACTGAAAAGAAAACAATATATTGCAACAGATTGATTGCAAAAAATACAGGAATTGTCACATATTAAGTCAGAATATAAAGATATTTGTAAAAATTTAAAACAACGTCTAATTTTTCTATGATTTTGATTTTTTCAAATAAAATCATTCTCATTGTTTCCTTAAAATTAGTTTATAATGTATGAACTAATATTTTGAAACTCATTTTTCTTTTCTTTTTTTTTTTTTTTGCAGCACTGGGGATCAAACTCACAGCCTCACACCTGCCAGACAGGCGCTTAAGCTGCTGAGCCAAACTCCCAGCCCTGGTTTTTTTGAAGCAGGGTCTCACTATGCAGCTCAGGCCGGCTTTGCGCTCACGCTGTAGCCCAGGCCGGTTTAATTTCTAACAATTAGCACAGATAGGTTGAACATGAACAAAACATCCTGGGATCTTCAGTATTGTTTAAGTGTGTAGAAGAGTACCAAGATCAAAAACTTTGAAAACTGCTTTTGTAGCAAATGCCTATTTTTTATTCCTAACTGGAATTTGGGGTCCTAAATTGTATTTAATCTCTGCATGTGTGAACTGAGCAAGGCCAGGTAATTCCCTCCCTTTGGCCCAGTTTTGTTTTCTGATTCCTCAGTTTAATGAGTGGGGACAAATGACTTGGGTTCACATACTTCCCGTGACACATGGGAATAGATTTTAAGAAGTAAAACCAAGCCTTCATGAAATGGTCATGGCATTCATCCCACAAAACCCTACACCAAGCACTTTGACACAGTGACATTCCAGGTACTTTCTAAGTCCCTCTTGGCAGTAAAAGGAGAAAAAGATCATCGAAGTTTTTTCATCACCACAACCACCAACCGTGAATCCTACTCAGATTCCTAAATCCTACTCCCAAAAGATTCAGAAGGTCTGGATTTAACTCCACTATCAGCACTTCTAACAAGCACCCCAAATAGTTCTGAAGCACTTGGTGCCTGGACACTTATAGAAAGCATTGTGTTATGGCTGAGTGTATAGTTCTAATCACTGCCAAATACAAGGGAAAGGTCTGCTGAGCTAGAGGTTAGATGATTATTGATACTAACTTACAAATGCACACAGAAAGAAACACATTGCCTCGAGATTTATACAGATCCAGGCCAAAGAGCACTGGCTGCCAGCAGGACATGATAATTGATTTGGATTTCTCACTGTAGGACCCTTGCTGGGAGAGTGAGCTCTGGAAACGTCCTCACAGAAACAAAAACTGAAACACAACCCACATGAATTACAAAGTTCCAGGGGGCCTATCCATCTTTACTTAGTTTTGAAGGGTCATTTGCTGTATTACACCTACATAAAGTGTCCATGACAGTAATAATCTGAGTTCCCTTTAGAATCTTGAGAAACACAAAATTTATTTCACTGTAGAGGGAAACAGATTCTTTGTTTCTCCCCCCACAGAGGCAGAATGGGAGTGTAATTTCAGGCAGAACTTAAGTTTAAAAATCATTTACAATATATCGTATCCCCATATTGTATTAACAGCATTTTTAGAAGGTAGAGAATAGCAATATAAACATGTGTTAGACTTCATTATTGAAGTTACCTCATCACAAATAAGCAATTTAGCGTTTGCTTTAGGAGTCAGCCTTTTGTGTTGGGTTACTGTCCTAGATTTTCAGTTGACTGTTCTGCTTCTAGGATTTACCCCCACTGCAAGCCTTCATTCTGTTCTGCTTATTGGACTTCTCTTTTTAAAATAAGAGTATATTCAGATCTCTTGATTTTGGGCCACTCTACCACCCTGCTGTCTATTGAGCACTTTTGTGTGTGAAGGATTCCGTCAGGCTTTATCAACTATTACCACTTTTCCTCACCCCACAGCCATAAACTTATTCTGCTCATTTTGTATTTGAAGAAAATGAGGCTCAATCAACTTGGTCATGTTTATCTAGGCCAAGAAGCTATCATCTGTCTGAGTTAGAACATTTGTTCAGTTGAAAGAGTCTTGCCTCAAACCCTATGTGTTAACACCTTTACCAGTCTGAAGATGTGGGTACACTGATAATACCAGATTGCTAAGAAACAAGCAAACAAACAAACAAAAACTAAAGCCAACTCCGTGGCTTATATCCTCTGAAATCCACCAGGATTGCCTGTTTTCCATAATAATACGGTGGAATTCTACTGAAAAACAAAGCACATGGCAGTACTTGTTAATTTAGCTTCACCAAATATCCATCAAACCACTGAGTGGAGTCAGAATTCTAGCAATAGCTTTGACTCAAGCCATTTAACCACACAGTAGCAAAATATAAATAAAAATGACTAATAATTTTTGATCTATGTCATGTACTCTGACAAATAGCAAAAAATAGTAAAGATGTTCCCTAAAATGTCACATTAGGAACAGTTCAGGAATAATTAACTCACTAAGATTACTTTGGAACTGTGAACATAAGATATACCTGGAAATCCTATTATTTTCAGGTATTTTAAGTTTCAGAAGCTTTTCAATAACCCAGTGTGCTGTGCTTTCTTGGAATAAAAGCATTTAGCATGAGAAATTTTTAATATTAAAGAAACTGTTTTTCAGAGTATTTTCAAGTGCTGAATTGAATTTTTAAAGACTAAACTGAAAATGGCGGCATTTATCTATAGTACTTGCTTATATTTTTAAAGAATGTGGTTAAGAAAAAAACAGAAAATGTACATTCTTTATGTGTGGACTCAGAGAATTACCCAAAATACCTCTGAAGCTGTCTCTTGTTAACATTCTTCAAGTCAGGACACTTAAGAGTAATGAGTCTCTTTATATCTATTACCTAATCAATAAGAAATAAAAGTTCTAGCACTAACAAATCACCATTTCTGCAAGAAGAGATTTGTTTTGCTTGGTGTGTACTTCCTCATTATTAAAGTAAATGCAAAATAGTCTGATTTATCTGGATTTTTTCCCTACTGAGCAAAAAGTAATTTGGCCAACCTACGGTTTTATTTTTCACTGTATTGTATTTTTTAATTAAAACTGGCCAGTGGAACTTCTTTATCCCCAAATCACTGTGTGTATTAAATTTCAAGGAATCTTAAAGCAACTCCGCAGACTTTCATTTTTAGCAAACTGCAAGGCACTAAAATCAATAAATAGGCTGATGATGCAATTAATATGCTAGAGGCCTTAATGAAAAAGAGAAGATTTAGTGTTAGCAACCATTACTTCTTTCAGTTAAAGAAATTTCTAACCCTGTGTTTTACTAAGTAAACTATATAATCAGGACCATTGAATCAGAAGTTGTGTTTTCATTATAGTTAATGTTAATTAGTTTGTTTATTTTTGGAGTGATTATCATTAATTTAGAGACTTGGATGCTGTTCCCTACAAAGCTTCTCTATATAATTCATAACCAAGAATACATCCACTGGCGTGTTGATACCCTCCAGGAAGTCTTTTAATTCAGTGTGCAATTCAGTAGCTAACACAGTTTAAGTTTATCCAGGATCTCTTCAGAGATCAGAATTCTCAGTAGCAACCTCCATTTACTCCAGTGTTACTTTTCTACAAAGGTGGCAAAAGTAACAGCATTTTAAAGTATTTTGATATTTCTTTTTTTGTTCTGAATCTATCCAATTAGTTTAATAATTATAAGTCAAAATGCAAGAGCCTTAATGGTACATGTGAAGCCGGGCGTGGTGGCGCACGCCTTTAATCCCAGCACTCGGGAGGCTGAGGTAGGCGGAGCGTTGTGAGTTCGAGGCAGGCTTGGGCTACAGCGTGAGCGTAAGGCCGGCCTGAGCTACATAGTGCGACCCTGCCTCAAAAAAATCAGGGCTGGGAGTTTGGCTCAGTGCCTTAAGCACCTGCCCTGGCAGGCGCGAGGTTGTGAGTTCAATCCCTGGTGCCGCAAAAAAAAAAAAAAAAAAAAAAAGGTACATGTGAACCTCTGCAAGGATAAGGGAGAATACTGAAATAACATTACCTTAAACCTTGGCATGAGGGAGCTTGTGAATTTGGATAGTAGTTAAGATTTCTACCCAGATACTGAAAGGTCATAATGATTCCTAGAATGAACTTTAGAGTGGGGCAGGCCTGGAGGTAGGATACTCACTGTAACAGAAACTTAGGAAAATTAATGACCCTCAATGTCTCAAATTTCTAGTTAAAAATAAGGAAAAATATCAAACATGCAATTGTCTTTTGCAATTAAATAAGATGATGCATGATTGTTGTCTTAGTTACTTTGCTTTCATTGCTGGAACAAAATATCCAACTCCCAAAATTAGGAAAGGAAAGGTTTATTTAGCACAGAGTTTGTAGAGGTTTCAGTTCATAATCAGTTCACTCCAAGGCAGACATGGCACAGGGGTTACAGTTCATGGTAGTGGAAGACAGTCAAAGCAACAAGGCCAAAAGGGACAAAAGGGAGGAGCAAGCCTCTTTCCCTCCCTTGTATTGTATGCAGGTTACCTGCCCCAGGGCAGGTGCAACACTCATACTGCCAATCCCACCACTAGACAATGAACCAGTCAAAATCTCTAGATTCAGTCAGTTCCTAAAAGTACACTCCCAATGACTTCATGAGGCTTTGGGGGGACATGTCAATACAAATCATAACAGGTGTGATCACAAAATACAGTGAATGTTTAATTTTTTTAAATGTATTATACAGCAAGACACCTTGCATTAATTCCCTTCAAAATACTTCCTCTTGCTTTGAACACATATCCCATCATTCTTGCCACTCTCTGAAGCAGGTTCAGAAGTCCACTTTTATCAGTATCTTTAGTTGTGCTATCGTTGCTGCCTCAGTATCCTGAATTGATTCAAAACTTTACCTTTCCTTTTGTTATAGTTTGTGTCTAGATGTACTCCCAAAGTCTCAAGCAGTCATGATGACAGAGGGGGAGATTTTCAGAGGTGGCTGAAACTAGAGTGTGTGATACTGGGATTAAGATTGTGTGATCAGTTCACAGATTGGTTTTGCACTGCCCTAATTCCAGCAGCTTAGATAGAATATAAAAGGGGCAGAAAGATGCTATTAAGGTTGCTTGTTGACTCTGCTGTTTTCTGTCCACCATGAGCTGTTCTCTTCTGCAAAGCCACCCTGCACTAGAGTCAGCCCATTATGGGCTCAAACACCTGAAAAATGTGAGCTAAACAAACCTTTCCTTCCTTAATTTGTGGGTGTTGAGTATTTAGTCTCAGCAATCAGAAAGGTAACTAAGACACCTTTCATAGTCATTTTGACTTAGGGGAAGAGCCAGAACTCACATGAGACCAGATTCAGTGAATAAGATGGATGAAGATGCACCATAATGTTTTCATGAGCCTGTCTCTTCATTGGATGGCAATGAGAGGCAACCTTCACTATATTTTCTGGTCACATCTTATAAAACCACTCCCAAAAAAGGACTTCCAGAGCTGCTCCAGAAGTGTCAAGAACAATGGGGTAAGTAAATTCAAAGGTAGCATGAGTAAGTACTTGAGGATTAATGGCAATGCATCTGATACTGTGATAAATATTTTTTATTTCAACACACACTATAGTTTTTGATCCGCCCTTTTCATTTAGAAAAGTGCCTTACATATATTAGGGTTAGAAACAAACCTATTTTTGCCTTCCTTCCTACTATACTGTCCTCATCCTAAAGTTCTAAAGTGTTTCATACAGAACACATGTTCAGATCAGCTTCTTTATCTTCAAAATGAGTCCATAAACTTGGATGACAATGAAAATACATTGTATTTTCATTTCAGGTAGGCAAATGGAATTTAGCATTTCTTTGAATTATAACTATAGAAAACAAACTACAGTGGTATGTACAGTAGTTGACTTTGTCATAAACTATATCACAGTATTTTCATATCACATTGCCTATTTACAATATCAAAAAATAGCACTATAGTCATTGTTACTTTTAAGTTAGTTATTATAGCCAATGTTAGGTCTATTTATTTAACACACTAATAAAGAAACATACACAACTATGACACAAAATTAAACATCTGTTGACAATCAATTTTTAATATTATTGGTTTTATTTATCTGTACCTTATTTTATGCATTTAAAAACTTTTTTATTTTAAAAAAGCAAAACAGTCTCCAGAGACTGAACTCCTTGCAGCCAGACTCAGGGTCCGGGTGGCGCCACACTCCAGGGTACGCTCTGCCTAGCTGCCTGGGTCCCGGAGGTCTCAGCCCCCACCCAGTAAGGCTGAGGCTCCAGCAGCACACTCTGGGAATGCGTGTTCACTAGCTGCACAGAGGATCCAGCTCTACCTGGTCCCACAACTCAGCGCTATCCACCAGGGGATGCCCGGCCAGCCTTGCAGGACACAGAGGTACTGAGCCCAGCCCAGCCCACGACACCAGAGCTGATCATCAGGGACTGGTCAGCATAGCAGCAGAGCCTTGGAGAGCTTGGGCTCTTCCCATCAGAGCACAGGGCACAAGCTCCACTGTTCAGGGTTGCAGCCTGAGCAGCAGGTCCTAGAGGTTGCAGCCCGCCCAGCCAGGAGCAAGGCCCCAGCACTGCAGGCCTGGGACTCGCCCAGGCTTGCTTGGCACTCCAGAGGCTCTGAACTCCTTTCAGCCAGACTCAGGGTCCAGGTGGTAGACTCCGGAGTACGCTCCACTTAGCTGCCTGGGTCCTGGGGGTCCTGGCCACCACCCAGTAAGGCGGAGGCTCCAGCAGCACACTCTGGGAATGGAACCTCACTAGCTGCACAGAATATCCAGCTCTACCTGGTCCTGTGACTCAGTGCTACCCACCAGGGGAATGCCTGGCCAGCCTCACAGGACACAAAGGTACTGAGCCCAGCACAGCCCAGGACCCCAGAGCTGATCATCAGGGACTGGTCAGCGTAGCTACAAGGCCTTGGAGAGCTTGGGCTCTGTCCATCAGCACGCAGGGCACGAACTCCATTGTTCAGGGGTGCAACCCGCATGGCAGGTCCTAGAGGTTGTGGGCCCACCTAGTCAGGAGCAAGGCCCCACTATTGTAGGCCTGGGACTTGCACAGTCTTGCCTGGAACTCCAGAGGCTCTGAACTCCTTGCAGCCAGTCTCAGGGTCCAGGTGGTGCTACAATCTGGGGTAAGCTCCACTTAGCCACTTGGGTCATGGAGGTCTTGGCCCCCCATCCAGTAAGGCAGAGGCTTTGACAGCACACTCCGGGAGTGTGCCTTCACTAGCTGTACAGAGAATCCAGCTCTACCTGGTCCTGTGACTCAGCGCAACCCACCATGGGAATGCCCGGTCAGCCTTACAGTACACAGAGCCACACAGGTCCCAGAAGAAAATGAGAAAACGAAAGACCACGAGGCAGTCTCAATCCCCCAGCCCACTGAGAACAAAGCCAAGAGACACCAAAATGGAAGACACTGGGAGTCACACAACTGAACTTTCTGAAACGATAGAAAATGCAGTAAAGAAACAGCTTGATGAAGCTATAGAGAAACTCAAATCAGAAATAATCTCTTAGCTAACAAATGAAATGACAATCATTATGAAAGAAATGTTGTATGTATCTAAAGAAGAGCAAGATAAAAAAATAGAAGAACATAAGAAAATGATGGAAATTTTGAATGAACAATATAAGACAGAAATAGAATGCATGAAGCAGATTCAAAGGGAAATTCAGGAAATGAAAAATTCCATGGAAAGTTTGAAAAATCACTTGAAGGAAGCTGAAGATAAAATCTCAGATCTTGAAGACAGCATAGGAGCTTATGGCCATGAAAGAAAAGATCTCTTAAAAACAGTAAGGAACCAAGAAACAACAATTCAACAGCTGCAAGATGATGCCAAGAGAAATAACATAAGATTACTAGGTATAAATGAAAAAGCAGGGATCAATACTAATGACCTGCAAAGACTATTTACAGAAATAATAGCAGAAAACTTTCCAAACATGGGAAGAGAATCTAATATACACATAAGTGAGGCATGCAGAACCCCAATTAACCATAACCAAATCTTCACCCAGACATACAATAATAAGGGTATATGAAATACAGCACAAGAACAAAATACTAAAAGCTGTCAGAGAAAAGAAACACATCACCTATGAAGGAAAGCCTATCAGAATCACAGCAGACGTCTCAACACAAACCTTTAAGTCAAGAAGAGCTTGGAGTGAAGTATTTCAAATCCTGAAAGAAAACAACTTTCAACCCAGATTGTTGTACCCTGCAAAATTATCCTTAAAAATTGATGGAGAAATAAGATACTTTCATGACAAAGAACAACTGAAGAAATTTATGGCCACCAAACCAACTCTACAAACAGTACTGAAAGACATTCTAGAAAGAGACAAAGATACATAAAATCTTAAGACAAAAACAAAAGGAAACCACTAAGCAGGGCAAACAAACAGAAAATGTAGAAAACCAACAACAGAAAGATATCATGACAGGGATGAGCCAGTACATATCAGTTATACCAATCAATGTAAATGGTCTCAACTCACCAATAAAAAGAAACAGACTAGCAGAGTGGGTTAAGAAACAAAACCCAACAATATGCTGTGTACAAGAGACACATTTCACTCAAAAGGAAATTCACAGACTAAAAATCAAAGGCTGGAAAACAATACTCCATGTAACAGGAACCCAGAAAAAAGCAGCGGTAGCTAATATGTTTGCAGACACTGTCAACTTCAAATCGAAAATGATTAAAAGAGATAAAGAAGGTCACTACATACTTGTTAGGGGAAAGCTTCAAGAGGAAGAGATAAATATATACGCACTGAATATGGGAGCACCCAACTATGTAAGACAATTCTTAATAGACATGAAAGACCAAATAAACAATAATACAGTTATAACAGGAGACCTTAACACCCCACGGTCACAGTGAGACAGATCAACCAAACAAAAAATAACAGAACTGAATCAAACTTGTGAACAAATGGACCTAGTAGATGTGTACCAAGTTTTCCACCCATCAACATCAGAATACACATTCTTCTCAACTGCACATGGGTCACTCTCTAAAATAGATCATATACTGGCCCATAAAACATGCTTAAGTAACTGCAAAGGAACTGAAATAATTCCATGCATATTATCTGACCATAGCACAGTAAAATTGGAAATGAAAGACAAAAAAAAAAATACAATGACCACATAAACACATAGAAATTAAATAATACTCTCCTAAACAACCAAGGGTCACAAAAGAAGTTAAAGAAGAAATGAAACAATATCTAAAATTGAATGAAAATGCAAATACAAATAATTGGAACCTGTGGGACACAATGAAAGCAGTCCTCAGAGAGAAATTTATAGCACTAAACTCCCACATCAGAAAAATGGAAAGAACACACATAAACAACCTAATGCTGCACCTCACACTTCTAGAAAAAGAAGAACAAGTCAAGTCCAAAGCCCAAAGAAGGGAGGAAATTATCAGGATTAGAGAAGAAATTAATGCAATTGAAACTAAGAAAACAATACAAAGAATCAATGAATCGAAGAGTTGGTTCTTTGAAAGAGTAAATAAAATTGATAAGCCCCTAACCAACCTTGTCAAGAAGAGGAAAGAAAAAACTCAGATTCATGCAATAAGAAATGAAAAGGATGAAACCACTACAGACTCTGTGGAAATACAGAAGATCATCAACACCTACTTTGAAAACCTTTACTCACATAGATTCGATAACACAAAAGAAATGGACAGATTCCTAGAAATCTATGAATTACCAAAGCTGAATCAAGAAGATATAAAGCTGCTGAATAACCCAATTTCAGCTAATGAAATTGAAAATGTAATCAGGACCCTGCCAACAAAGAAAAGCCTGGACCCTGATGGATTCACCACTGAATTCTCCAAGAAATTTAGGGAAGACTTAATGCCAACACTCCTCAAACTCTTCAATGAAATTGAAAGGGAAGTAAGTCTCCCTAACTCATTCCTGGAAACAAGTATTACCCTAATACCAAAACCATAGAAAGACTCAACCAAAAAAGAAAATTACAGGCCAATCTCCCTCATGAACATAGATGCAAAAATCCTCAATAAAATACTGGCAAATAGAATACAGCAAGTTACCAGGAAGATCATACAACATGATCAAGTGGGATTCATCCCAGGAATGCAGGGATGGTTCAACATATGCAAATCAATAAATGTAATACACCATATCAACAGGGCCAAGGACAAGAACCACATGATCATCTCAATAGATGCAGAAAAAGCTTTTGACAAAATCCAACACCCATTCATGATAAAAGCCCTACAGAAATTCAGAATAGATGGTCTCTACCTCAACCTGATAAAAGCCATATATCATAAACCAACACCAAACATCTTACTAAATGGAGTAAAACTGAAAACTTTCAACCTAAAATCAGGAACAAGACAAGGATGTCTATTTTCACCACTCCTATTCAATATAGTTCTGGAAATACTAACCAGAGAAATTAGACAAGAGAAAGAAATAAAGGGAATAAGGATAGGAAAGGAAGAAGTAAAATTATCACTCTTTGCAGATGATATGATACCCTACATAGAAGACCCCCAAAAATCCATTGGAAGACTTCTAGAAGTAATAACCAAATTCAGTAATGTTGCTGGATACGAGGTGAATACTCAAAAATCAATAGCATTCCTGCACAGAAAAAACAAAGTCACCGAGAGAGAAATAAAGGAAACCACACCCTTCACTAAAACATCCAAAAAAAGAAATACTTAGGAATCAATCTAACAAAGGAAGTAAAAAATCTATACAGTGAAAATTACATTACTCTGAAGAAGGAAATAAAGAAGATTTCAGAAAATGGAAAGATATTCCCTGTTCATGGATAGGAAGAACAAACATCGTGAAAATGGCCATTCTTCCAAAATTATTATACAGATTTAATGCAATCTCAATCAAAATACCACTTACCTGCCTCACAGAGCTAGATAAAGCATTCCTGAAATTCATCTGGAACCAGAAGAGACCTAGAAAAGCAAAAGCAATTCTGGCTAACAAAGGTAAGGAAGAAGGCATCACAATCCCTGACTTGAAACTATACTACAAAGCTACTGTGATAAAATCAGCATGGTACTGGAATCAAAACAGACCTGAAGATCAATGGAATAGATTAGAAGACAGAGCCACAACCACAAACACCCTTAGCCACTTCATCTTTGACAAAGAAGCCAAACATGTACATTGGAAGAAAGATAGCCTGTTTAACAAATGGTGCTGGAAAAACTGGCTTTCTATATGCTGTAAACTAAAACTAGATCCATGCCCATCACCATGCACTAAAATAGTCAAAATGGATCAAAGATCTGAATATTAAAACAGAGACCATAAACTTACTAGAAGACAAAATAGATAAAAATCTTGATGACATAGGAGTAGGCAGAGAGTTCATGAACAAAAATCAAATTGCACAGGAAACATTTCCCAGAATCAACAACTGGGATCTCATCTTACTGAAAAGTTTTTGCATGTCAAAGGAAATCTCCAACATAGTGAAAAGAAAACCCACGAATTGGGAAAATATCTTACTCAATTTTCCATCAGACAAAGGACTTCTATCTAAAACATAAATAATTAAAAGAAATCAGGCCCCTAAAATTCAAGGATCCAATCCAAAAATGGGCATCTGAGATGAATACACACTTCTCAGAGGAAGAAATACAAATGGCAAATAAATATATGAAAAAATGTTCAACATCAATGGTCATTCGGAAAATGCAAATTAAAACAACACTGAGATTCCGTCTCATTCCAGAAAGAATGACCAAGATGAAAAAAATCAACCAACAACAAATGCTGGAGGGACTGTGGGGAAAAAGGAACTCTTCTCCACTGTTGGTGGGAGTGTAGACTGGTGCAACCATTGTGGATATCAGTGTGGAGATTCCTCAAGAAGCTAGGATTAGAGATTCCACTCAACCCAGCTATCTTACTTCTGGGCATTTTCCCAGAAGAATTGAAAACATCATACCACAGTGATATTTGTGCACCCATGTTTATAGCAACCCAATTTGTAATAGCCAGATCTTGGAAACAACCCAAGTGCCCATCAATCAAGGAATGGATAAGAAAGATGTGGTATTTTTATACAATGGAGTACTATTCAGGTATCAAGAAAGATTGCATCGAGACTTTTATAAGTAAATGGACATGACTTGAGACCATATTCATAAGTGAGATAAATCAAACCCACATGTGTAAATACTGTATCATCTTACTAGTGTAAGAAACTGAAAAAGTATATATGATCCAAAATCTACAATAAATACTATGTGAGGGTAAAAAAATGCTCAAAGTGCTAAAGTAATTGGGAAGGGAAACGGGGGAAAGAGGGAAGGGAAAAGGAAAAGGTATAAATCTTTATATATGTATATGCAAGATAACTAAAACGAACATACTGCTGAATGTATTAGTTATTGAGAAAGAATGGTTAATACTCATATGATTAGATCAATTTTACATGTCATATCTGTTAATGTAAACAAACATTTTGATGATAACGATATGCAATATTGCAACCATTGTCAAGTTTCTATCATCCTGTTTTGTAAACCTATAATGGTACTGTTGTGCATTTACTCTAGTCATTTGTTTGTCTCTTTTGCTTTTTGTCTTTTTTATATGTGTCTTTTTTCTCTTAAATAAAAAAAGCAAAACAGAAAAAAAGGTAGAAATGATACAGAATTTCAAAAAATAGTAGAAGACTAACACTAGTTAATATATTCCATATTTTTATATTAGAAGTAGTTGTTAGAATTAGGATTTAGGCATAAAAAGTGATCAAATAAACAAAGCACAAACTGTTCTTTTGGATGAACTAACAGAGATTAGTAGTATAACTATCTTTCTTGTATATATATTATACATATATATATTTATATACACACACACACGTATAATCTTTTTCCTTCTTCCTTCTCTCCTTTCCCGTATTCCAGTTATTTTTTCCTTTTGAGCACTTTCTTTCCCTTTCATTATCACAATACCTATGGTACATTTTGGGTCTTATTACTTTTTCAGGTTTTTTTTTACACTAGACAATACAATATTTACAAAAGTGAGTTTGATTTATCTCACTTATGAGTATGGTCTCCAGTTGCCTCCATTTACTTATAAAAGCCTCAAGATTAGCCTTCTTTATAGCTGAGTAATATTCCATTATATAAAAATGCCACATCTTTTTCATCCATTCTGCAGTTGATGGGCATTTGGATTGTTTCCAAATTTTAGCTATTACAAATCGTGCTGCTATAAACATGGGTGCACATATATCACCGTAGCATGTCGTTTTTAATTTTTCTGGAAAAGTACCCAGAAGGAGAATAGCTCAGCTGAAGAGGATCTCCTAGTTTTTTGAGGAATCTCCACACTGATTTCCACAGTGGCTGTACCAATGTACACTCCCACCAACAGTGAAGAAGAGTTCCTTTTTCCCCATAGCCCCAACAACATTTGTTGTCTATTGATTTCTTGGTGGCAGCTATTCTTTCTGGAGTAAGATGGAATCTCAAACTTATTTTAATTTGCATTTCTCCAGTGACTAGTGATGTTGAGCATTTCTTCACGTATTTATTTGCCATTTGTATTTCTTCACCTGAGAAGTACATGTTCATCTCAGATGCCCATTTTTGGATTGGGTCTTTGAATTTGGGGTCCTAATGTTTTTCAGTTCTTCATACGTTCTGAATATAAGTCCTTTGTGTGAGGGAGAGTTGGCTAAAATTTGTTCCCATTCTGTGGGTTTTCTTTTCACTGTACTGGTGATTTCTTTTGAAGTGCAAAGACTTTTTAATAAAATGAGATCCCATTTGTTGATTCTTTGAAGTACTTCCATGTGGTTTCCATTATGTTCATGAACTCTTTGCCTACCTCTATGTCTTCAAAATTTCTACCTAACATGTCTTCCAGCATATTTAGTGTTTCTATTTTAATATTTAGATCTTTGATCCACTTTGACTTTAGTTTAGTACATGATGATAGACATGGGTCTAGTTTTAAGTCTTTGGCATGTGGAAAGCCAAATTTTCCAGCGCCATTTATTAAAGAGACTATCTTTCTTCCAGTGAACATATTTAGCCCCTTTGTCAAATATAAGGTGGCTGAGTGTCTTTGTAGTTGTGTCTGCATTTTTTTCCTGTTCCATTGACCCTCAGGTCTTTTTTCTCCAGTACCATGTTGATTTTATCACAGTAGCTTTGTAGTATAATTTCAAGCCAGGAATTGTGGTGCCTCCTGCCTTGCCTTTATTGCCCAGAATCATCTTTGCTATTCTAGGTATCTTCTATTTCCAAATGAATTTTAGGAATGTTTTCTCTAGATCTGTGAGGTACGTTAATGGAATTTTGATTAGGATTGCATTAAATCTGTATAACAGCTTTGGGAGTATGGCCATTTTTACTATGTTTGTACTTCCCAACTAAGAGCAAGGGATATCTTTCCATTTTCTAACATCCTCTTCAATCTCCTTTTTTACAGTACTCCAGTTTTCAGTGCATAGGTCTCTTACATTCTTTGTTAGGTTGATTCCTAAGTATTTCATTTTTGGGGATGCTATTGTGAAAGGTGTTATTTCCATAATTTTTCTCTCAGTGAGTTTGTTGATTGTGTACAGGAATGCTGTTGATTTTTGAGTGTTGACATTGTATCCAGCTACACTGCTGAATTTCTTATTAGCTCTAGTAGTCTTTTGATGGAGTTTTTGGGGTCTTCTATGCAGAGTATCATGTCATCTGCAAATAGTGGTAATTTAACTTCTTCCTTTCCTATTCCTATTTCTTTTATTTCTCTCTTTTCTAATTGCTCTGGCTAATGCTTCCACAACTATATTGAATAGGAGAGGTAATAGTGGACATCCTTATCTTGCTCCTGACTTTAGAGCAAAAGATTTTAGTTTTTGTCTATTTGGTATGATGTTGGCTATTGGTTTGTCATAGATGGCTTTTATTGGATTGAGGTAGAGACCATCTATTCCAACCTTCTGTAGCGTTTTTATTATGAACAAGTGTTGCACTTTATCAAAAGCTTTTTCTGCATGTATTGAGATGATCATGTGATTTTTGTCTTTGACTCTGTTGATGTGGTGTATTACATTTACTGATTTGTGTATGTTGAACCATCCCTGCATTTCTGGGATGAATCCCACTTGGTCATGATGTATAATCTTCTTGATGGTTTGCTGCATTCCATTTGCTAACATTTTATTGAGAATTTTTGCATTGATACTCATTAGGGAGATTGGTCTATAGTTCTCCTTTTTGGTTGGGTCTTTCTCTGGTTTTGGTATCAGAGTAATACTTGCCTCCAGGAGTAAGTTAGGGAGAATTGCTTCCTATTCAATTTCATTAAAAAGTTTGAGGAGTATTGGCATTAAATCTTCTCTAAATTTCTTGTAAAAATCATCTGTGACTCCATCAGGACCTGGGCTTTTCTTTGTTGGTAAGTTTTTAATCATGTTTTTAATTTCAGTAACTGATATTGGGTTATTCAAAACTTTTATACCTTCTTGATTCAGCTTTGATAATTCATGTGTTTCTAGGCATCTGTCTATTTCCTCTGTGTTTTCCAACCATTGTGAGTAAAGTTTTTAAAGTAGGTATTCATGATGTTCTGAATTTCCATCGAATCTGTAGAAATTTCACTCTTTTCATTTCTTATTGCATGAACTTGAGTTTTTCTTTCTTTTTCTTGATAAGATTGGGTAGGGGGTTATCAAGTTTTTTTTATTCTTTCAAAGAACCAACTCTTCAATTCATTCATTCTTTGTATTGTTTTCTTAGTCTTAATTGCATTAATTTCTGCTCTGATCACTATAATTTCCTCTCTTCTATGAGATTTGGGTTTGATTTGCTCTTCTTCTTTCTAGGAGCTTTAGATATAGCATTATATTGCTTATTTGTGTTCATTATGTTTTCCTGATGTGACGATTCATTACTATATATTTCCCTCTTAGGATCACTTTCATTGTGTCGCACAGATTTCTGTATGTTTTATCTGCATTTTCATTAATTTGCAGCTATTATTTAATTTCTTCTTTAATTTTATCTGTAACCCACTGGCTATTCAGGCAGGTGTTATTTAATTTCCATGTGTTTATGTAGGTTTTCCAGTATTTTTTGTCATTAATTTCCAATTTCAGTGCACAATGCTCAGATAATATGTATGGGATAATTTCAATCTCTTTGCATTTACTTAAGCATGTTTTATGGGCTAACATATGGTCTATTTTAGAGAATATCCCATAGGCAGCTGACAAGAATGTGCACTCTGATGTTGTTGGGTGTAACACTTTGTAAACATCTAATGAGTCCATTTGTTCACAGGCTTGACTAAGTTCTATTATTTCTTTGCTGACTTCTTGTCTAGTTGATCTATCTCTTTGTCACAATGGGATATTAAAGTCCCCTGTTACAACTGTGTTATTGCATATTTGGTTTTTCATGTCTATTAGTATTTGTCTTATATAGTTGGGTGCTCCTGCATTTGGTGCATATATATTTATGACTGTTAGCTCTTCCTCTTGAATTTTTCCCCTAACAAGTATGTAGTGACTTTCTTTATCCCTTTTGATCATTTTTGGTTTGAAGTTCATATTGTCTGCAAACAGAATAGCTGTCCCTGATTTTTTCTAGGTTTCTGTCACATGGAATATTGTTTTGCATCCTTTGACTTTCTGTTTATGAGTTTACTTTTGAGTCAGATGCATTTCTTGTATATAGCATATTGTTGGATACTGTTTCTTGATTGGTTCTGTCAACCTATTTCTTTTAATTGGTGAATTGATGCCATTTACATTGTTGGTTATACTGATATGTACAGGCTTAACTTTGTCTTGTTATTTTCCTGTTGCTGGTTCCCTGATTTTCCCCCTTGTTTAATTGCTTGCCCTGCCTTGTGATTTCTTTCTGTTGTGTTCTGGGAATTGTAGTCATTTTTGTCTCTCTGTAGTATATCTTTCAGTACTCTTTCTAGGATTGGTTTGGTGGATGTGAATTTCTTCAATTGTTCTTTGTCATGGAAGTATCTTACTTCTCATTAATTTTCAAAGAAAGTTTTGCAGGGTATATCAACCTGAGCTAAAAATTGTTTTCTTTCAGGGCTTGAAATAACTTCACACCAATCTCGTTGTGACTTGAGGGTTTGTATTGAGAAGTCTGCCATGATTCTAATGTGCTTTCTTTGATAGCTGAGTCACATCTTTTCTCTAACAGCTTTTAGTATTTTGTTTTCATGCTGAATTTCAGGGATCTTCATCATTATATGTCTGGGTGTAGATTTATTTTGGTTATGCCTGTTTGGAGGTCTATATACCTCACTTATCTGTTTATCAGATTCTTTTCCCATGTTTGGGAAATTTTCTGCTGTTACTAATTTTTTTTTTTTTTGCACCAGGGATTGAACTCACAACATTGCACCTGCTAAACAAGTGTTTAAGCCACTGAGCTAAATACTCAGCACTCTGCTATTACTTCTGCACATAATTTTTTAAATGTCATTTGCATTGACTTCTGCATTTTCATTGACACCCATCAGTCTCGTATTATTTTTCTTTGCATGATCTTGAAGCTGTTGAGTTCTTATTTCATGACCCCTTGTAATTTTTAAAAGATTTTTCCTTTTGTGGTTGCCAACTGTAGTCCTGTCTTCAGGGTCTGAAAGTCTATCTTCAGTGTCATTCAAGAAGTTTTGCCAGCTTTCATTTTTAATTTCCTGAATATCTCGTTGAATTTGTTCCATGCATTCTATTTCTTTTCTATATTGTTCATTCATGGTTTCTGTCACTTTCCCATGTCTCTGTATATTTTTATCTATGTCTTCTTTAGCTATGCTGAGCAACTCCTTTATTAAGGTTATCATTTCTTTCTTTACCTGAGAGATTATTTCTAATGTGATTTCCTCTATAGTCTCATGGATTTGACTCTATTTCATTTGCTATCTTTTCAGAAATTTCAGGTGTATGACTTCCAATGTCCCCTATTTCGATTTCTCTTGTACTTGTTCCTGATGGACTGGGTGTTTGAGATTGCATTGTGCTTTTTCATTTTGTCATTTTCACCTCTTGAGTTAATGATTTGATGTTTCAGTCCCACTAGTCTCAGTGGTCTGTCATATGTGTCTTAGGGTCTTACTGTGTGACTGACATTTGCCCAATTGCTGGATCTTACAGTGTAGGAGAGGGACCAGTCACCTGAATTCCTCCTGGAGGGCCTGTTGGGTGAGTCTTATATTCTCCCTAGGTTGGCTAAGCTAGGAGTATTGATGCAAACCAACCTTTATCTCCTATTGTTACTGAACCTTCAGGCTGTTCCAGGCCACCATATCTACCTGTTTATAGTGTGCGCCCCAGCCAGGACCCTACTGTATCACCAGGCGTCTTTTAGGCCCTTTCTAGTTCCTCTAGGTGGGGGGAAGCCTCGTTGGCACTTTCACCAAACCTCCCTGTATGGAAAAAGAATTCACCCACAGTCTTGCTGCCTGGCCAAGGTCCTAGAGTTGGGGGGAGAGTATACTGAGGCTCCTCTTAACCCACTGAGGTCCTCTACTTGAACGGGAAAGTCTCCACACTGTCGCAGGCCCTCTGAGGTCCTCTGTGTAGGGTGAGGGGCTGCCAAGGCTCCCACCAGCCCACCAAGGTACTGCCGGTAGTGGAAGAGGTAACTGATGGTCCGGGGGCAGCTGAGGTCTTTTGGGTAGGGGCAATGGCAGTTCACAAGCCCAGTGGTGTCTGAGGGCCTTCAGGTGCAGGGGAAAGGCAGCCAAGGCTACCCTTGCCTCTGAAGTCATCCAAGCACTGACAATCCCGTTGGCTGCTAAGGTGAAGGGGAAGAGCAGTCGAGGTTCCCCTCGGCCTCAGAAGTCATCTGGGTGCGGGGGAAGGGCAGTCAGTGATACCTTAGGATACAGAGGTCTTTCAGGTGGCAGGGGAAGGGCAACCGAGGCTCCTCCCAGGCACTGAAATTGTCTGGGTGGGGGGCAAGGTCAGCCGACAATCCCATCATCTGCTGAGGTGCACGGAAAGGGGATCAATGCTCCCCTCAGTCGCTGAGGTCCTCTAGGTGGGGGGAAAATGTGGCCAACTATCCTGTCAGCTGCAGAGGTCTTTTAGGTACAGGAAAAGGGCAGCCCAGGCTTCCCTCAGCCGCTGAAGTCATCCAGGTGTGGGGGAAGGGCAGTTGATGATCCCATCCGCTGCTACGGTGCAGGGAAAAGGCTTTAAAACATTTTTTAAGTGGCAACGAAGATACACTAGACATCCCCAAAGGGTCCAGGGTACACAAATAGTTAACACCTCACTACTCTAGAGGGAGTTAATAGCTAGATGCTACCAAGATTTATCTTGACAGCGTTCCAGATAGAGAAACTGCATTATGAATGTTGGAACAGATGTACCAAACGTTCGTAGAGTCTCTGGACAAATTTGAAGAATAAAACCAGAAACATATTACCTAAAATACTTACAGATTCTTCTGAAGTTTCTAGGTGATACTTCACTTTGTAGGTGGCAGTTGAATTTTTTTGGTAGCTTGGGCCAAAAACATGAATTTTTTTGTAAATTTTCCTTTCTTTCCTCCACCATACATCAAATATGTCATCAAATTATGACTACTCTATCATCAGAGTGCCTTTATACTTTTTCCAATACAGCTGCCTGGGACCAAGTCACTAGCATCCCTCATTTGCCTAATGAAATAAATTCCTCTGCTCTTGATATTTCAAGAAAGGCCTGAAACTTCAGAACATTTGAAGAGCACATGACAGATGTTCAGGACCAAAAGTCATGCTTGGAATGGTCGGGAGGAGAAGTCCCCTCAGAACATATTTCTGGGG
>RJWM01007155.1:0-79540 GCA_004363535.1 Dasyprocta punctata | reverse complement strand
CCAAAACCTCCAGTGGTTATAGGTAGGACTTTTCAGAAGTGCCTGAATTTCGGGTGTGTGACTGGGTTAAGGATGTGATACCAAGATTAATGGATGGTGGCACTGGCCACTAATTTGTTTATCATATTTCTGGGTGTGGGTCATGGGAAGCTCTACCCTGGGAATGTGTGGTACCACCCAGAAGCCATGTTATCTGGATGGGATAAGAAAGAAAGGGATACATGCTGCTGCTGCTTTGCTGCTTACTGCCTTGTGCCTGCCCTGCTATGAGCTGTTTCTCCTCTGCCATGCCCCTCTGCCCTCGAGTCAGCTGACCATGGACTGACATCTCTGCAAACTATGAGCTAAACTAAACCTTTCTCTAACTTGCTGACCTTGGGTGTTTTGTCTCAGCCATGAAATGCCAGTGAAGACAATGCCTACAGAACTCAGAGGAATGTTTTTGTGAATTGTAATACAGTTAATATGAGTTTTACCTCTTTCTCCATGGATCATTTTGTCTAGATTTTTTTGTGGGATAACAAACTGAATCATATTTTTTATTTATTTATTTATTTTGCCTTAATCTTTTAATAAATCATATTATTTCAATTTAAGAACCAAAAGTTTTACTTTTTTTGTTCCTTGCTTTTCTTTTGAGAATTACCCCAGGGTAAGTTGTTATATGGATGGCGCCAAACTTACAATATTTTGAATATCTATTCAATGGAAGTCATACTCTGAAATTTGTGTTTTCCTAAACTAGCAACATTCAGTATGATATTCCCTCCCAGTGCTGGGTAGAAGCAATGGCCTCCAGCTTCTTGTCAGCTACAGTGTCACAAGGTAAATAATGGATATACTGTGGTATACTGTATTGCAAGCAGTTTTTAGATACAGGTACTCAATAAATTACATGAGATATTCAACACTTCAGTATAAATTAGGCTTTTTATTCATACGATTTTGCACAACTGGGGGCTAATGTAAGAGTTCTGGACATATTCTTGACAGGCTGGTCTATTTTCTGATGTTTGGTAGAGTAAATGTATTAAATGCTTTTTTGATTTAAGATAGCTTTGATTCACAGTGCCTTAAGGATAATGTGACTTCATTGTAAGTTCAGTAGCATCTGTATTAAATCTATTTGGCTTACACAATGGGAATGGGGAATTAGGGAAGAAGAGATCATAGACAGTTGGTTAATGCAAATACTATACTGACTACATGAATTATCTCCCTTGTTTGCTGATCTATTTCTTGGAGTTTAACCTTGTGATGCTGTGTTATCCACAATAAGCAGCAAAGAAAGTTGCTGGCTAATAAGTATTTGTTCAAAGAGTATGAAATTTGTAAGACATTAGTTACAGGTAGTTTTCCAATAATTTCTAGAAAAAAAATTCCAGCCAAGAGCGTTGATAAGGGTGAGGGAAGGTGTTTCTAATTACAAAGAAGATTAAGGGTCCTGCCTCAAGAAAAGGTGGTAATAGCTCCAGGTAAAACTTCATTATTTCATCAAATAGACAGACGGTCACTCTTAGTAGACAACGCATTTTATGGGAAGGACTGGGTATAAATCACCATCTCACATAACATGTGATACTGAGAGCTAAGTGCAGATTTCTTCTTGTCTAAATTGTCATTTGACTCTATGTCTTTCAGTGGTCACTACAGAAGGAGATTAAGAGTCTATTCAATCACTCATCAGGGGAAAAATGCATTTAAAGATCCTGCAAAGTGGCTATTCAGCCAGGTCACGTAATTTTTCTGAAGGGATTTGAAATTGTTTACTTATGACTGATTATTCCCCTTTTGAATAAGGGTAACTTGGAGGCAATGGCTCTATGTGTGGACATGATCTGGGAGGGTTTTCCCCATAGGCATTCCCCAAGCTTCCCTGTACATTCGTGAAGATTACCTTCTGTACAGATGCCTACTATTTGTGGCATTTTTTCATGCAACTGAACTTAGTTTAATAATACATCTTTCAATTTTTTTTCTGGTACTTTAACATCTGTGTGCCACATCAAGCTGATAATAGTCTTAAGAAGTAAAGTGAATTAAAATTATCTCTCCAACTAACCATTAAGTACATGTGACAAACAGCATTTGTCAAAGATATTGTGACCAGGCTCATTCTGAGACCTAAGGATGTATTTTTCCCTTAAATTTCTATTTTACCATGTCCTTGGGCTATCTGATACTTGCAATGCTCACTTATTTTTCCTACTCCGCTTGCCATTACAGTTATGTGGGTAACTGGTTGCCTACCACACTGCAGATACTCTCGCCACTGAATTGGTTGGGATGAACACAATTTCACGCCTTGAATTTTGTCTCAGTCTTGTTTTTCCCTTTGCCTCTTAAAAAAAGTCTTGTTTTTACATACATAGTAGTATCTTTCATCAGTATGTGATTATTCAAATCTACCGGTAGACAAAAACAACTACCAGAAAAAAACAATGTTTTCGTGATCAATGTGATATCATTTGGCCACATTGCACTCTGCTACAGAGCTCCTCACATGGCATAGAGTCCATAAATAGGGGAAATGAAAATATTTCTGTTTCTGAATGAATAGTCATTGTCAGAGTCTCACTGAGTTTTTAAGTTGGTTCCACCATTGAATTACCTGAAACACTGAACACATGCTTTAGGAATGAATGAAACTAAAAAAATATCCAAATGTTGGTGGCAACAACAAAAGAGCAATAATTTAAATTGCTCTAATCGTAGTATATTTTTATAAAAATTTGAAAAGTTAGCTTGGGGATCTTGCAGATCTAATTTAAATATTTTTCCCTTTCGAGTTTGTTCTATTGAAAACTCATTTCCAAACTCCTTGCTCTCTACATTTATTTGTCTTATTTTTGGTGGGGGGCAGGTGAGAAGGGGGTAGTTTTGTTTTTCTTTTTTTTTATTTCCTACCTTTGTTTTCTTCCCAATGTTGTTCCTCATTGCTTTCATGCTCAAAATGCCTCTTCCAAATATCACTTATTTCATTACCAATATATTTTCTCTTTGCCTTGGAGCACACAAAGACATTTTGAAAATATGTTCCTGTTTCAAACCCATTTTACTCTATTCTAATGTATCAGTCAAGCTGAGATCACTTCTTCTAACTTGTTAATCAGCACTGGAATATACAGGAACCTCTCAGAACACATTCTACACCAAATGATATTAAATCAGCTCTATCTTTCCCCTGACTACAAAGGAGTGAGGGAGAGGGCCGGCTTATTTCTCTGTACATTCATACTCAGTATAACCAGAACTGCATAAATGTCAGTACAATAAGAACTTGTATAATTGTGTCTAAATTTTCTCAGGCTGGCTATGAGGAATTTAGCATTCTCAAATGGTTGCCAAATTTCAGCACTTTTGAACAAACAAAAGATGTACAAAATATGTATTATGGCTTGATGTCACCCTAAAACCTCATGTGGTCATAGGAGGGGCTTTTTGGAAGTGACTGAGTCTAGAGTGCATGATGCTAAGATCAAGGATGTGTGATTACTAAATTAGTCCACTGATTGGTTTAGCACAGCTCTGGGTGTGGTTAGCGGAAAGACCCACCCAGGGTGTGGTGGTACTTTGGAAAGGATACAAAGGGAGAGGCGGACTGGTACTGCGACTCACTGCTTCACTGTCTCCTGGCTGCTGCACCACAGATGACTTCTCCTCTGTGATGCCCCCCTGCCGTCCCACCCTGCCTCAGAGCCAGCCAGCTGTGGACTGAAACCTCTACAGACTGTGGTCTGAGATAAACCTTTGCTCTTAAGTCGTGTGGTAGATATTTTGTCACAGCAATGAGAAAAGTAGCTAAGACAGTATATGTTTCTCTGTTTGTGAGATGCCCTTAGATTAAAATATTACTTTAGACCACAAACCATGAAGAAAAGTGAAGTACTTGCAACGGTCATCTGTCAAATTTTCTGATGTTAGCAACTACAACTGTGAAAACTTCGTTTGTTAATTTTAAAGTAGTATTGTGGAGTGAGAGACACCTTTAAGCCAAGGTTTTTCTAAGACAATGATCTTCCTCGAGCTTCCATTAAAAATTTAAGTGTCATGAGGAAGTATGAAAGAATGATTCTACAAAATATCCTTACAAAATTAACCTCTCTAAATATTATATACATTTTTAAAAGTTTTTTGTACATTTAATTCCAAGTGTTTTATCATTATGAGTAAAAATTACAATGATAGGTCCAAGTCATAGTTTTCATAATTTTATTTTTGGCTATATCTGTAAAAATGCATCTAAAATTTTAAGGTTTGCTTTCGTCAACACAAATCCAGATTTGAAGAATGATTTTTCAGAAAATGAAAAGATTGGGAAATAGGATAATATAGAAGATGGCTCTAAATCCAATGCTAGAGATAATGGGAGTGGAAAAGTATTAATTTGCTAGGGTTGTCATAAAAACACCTCAGATTGTATGTTTTAAACTAAAGAAATGCATAATCTCATAATTCCAGCAGCTGGAATTCTAAGATATTAGTTGCTCCTAAGGCCTCTTTCCTTGGCTTATAGCTCACCAGTTTTCCATGATGTCTACAAATGATCTCACTTCTGTGTGTGTCCAAGTCCTAATTTGCTCTTCTTTTTTTTTTTTTTTTTGTACCTGGGATCAAACTCATGACTCGGCACCTGCCAGGCAGGCACTTACACCACTGAGCTAAATCCCCAGCCCAGAATTTCCTCTTCTTAAATGAACAGCAGTAATAGTAAAGTTGGGACATGCTAGAAACCTCTTTTACCCTACCAAATACTTTATCTCCAGGTATACTCACATTGGAAGGTCCTTATTGAGATTTGAACATATGAATTTTAAAGACATACAATCAGCCAGAGATATAAGATATGCGATACCTCCAGAAGTGATTGTCCTGAAGTTGGGTCAGTTACAAAATGAGCATGTAGAAGAAGTGTGTATGAGTAGGGTTAGGTGCAGCAACTGTTTTATGATGGCACCCCATAACAGGGAGTGGAGGAGAGAAACCAGGGATTCTGTGTGAGTTTTAGCACAATAATGAAAGGTCGTGCAATCTCTCCATATTTCACTGCAGCTGGAATTTCTTTAACATAAAAAAATAACTTCCAGCGAGTAACTTTCAGCCAGGAGACTGCTCTGCTTTGAATTCCATCTCAAGGACTTTAATCCACTTTTCAAAAGGAAATTCAAATTTTGTCTACAAACCAATTTAAACTTAATTCCTTGTTGTTTTCTAAAACTACTTTGATCATCTAATTTTTTATTAAATATTGTTACCAAGTTTGGTCTTCAAAGCAAATTTTTCTTTAATCTCAATCATTATACAGATTCTTGAACATTTCTTGAGAACTGTCACTTTGTGTCAACATCTCTATTAAACTTACATGTTTTTCCTTTTATCTATATAGTCTAATGGCCTAGTTAGTTCGTGTTTTTTTAATGGTCCATTAAAAGTTACAGGGATGAATTAGTCACCATGTTCAGTAGGTTTTCTCTTGTGCTGGAAATCTATCTCAAAAGGAGAATTGAGGGGTGCTACTATTGTACTGAGTATTGTTACTCATGTTCTATAAGATAGAACTGATTATCATGAAGCTAATTTTCTAGTAACACACCAAGGTAGAACTGAGAAGTAAGAAAATCAAACCACTTTTATGTCCATAGGTTGATAATCAGACCTAGCTTTCACTAACACCAATGGGTAAGATATCTATTACGTACCGCAGAATCTTTTTCTCCAATGAGGAAATCGAGAAGTCAAATAGAATCCATAGTAGACCCTGTTCTTGTTGCTGAAATGCTCAGATAGACTCTCTGAAGTACACATAACTATCACCACTTTACAAATGGTATCTGTAGAGAAGAACAGCAACCTGGTCCATGACGGTGCAGAAGTTGAAAGACAGAAGAAATTCCAAGACTTCTGGGAGTTTTCTCTGTTTAAGACATTAACCTTGTTCTTAAGAAATTATAAATGCAACAAATAGTTGTAAAATTATAAAACTAGAAATATTCTTCTTTATCTTCAACAATGTCCTGGGACTGGTGGACTTATTCTCAAGAGACATAATATTTTCCCAATACAAATTCTTTATTATTAGATTGGTATCTATTGCCCAAATCTATTTTGAGATGTCTTAAATTTTAATTTTCGCTGTCATTTGTCCAGTCACTTTGAACCAATTCATTTCTTTATCATAAAATTTCAAGACTGAAATCTCAATATTCAAATATCTCAGAAGCACCTGTAATTACTGAGGAGAATAGAGTACAGCAGAGTCTGGGGAACCAGTGGAAAGAGAGGAATTTGGGCAAATGTAGAAACAATATAGATAGAGTGGAAGAACCAAGGAAGAGAGAGGCAAACAAAGGCTACCGTGGACGACAGGTAAAGCAAAGTGAATGATTCCCACTGACGTAAAGACTAGGTGAGGTAACACGTCAAGCCTGGGAATGACAGACTAGTGAAAAGCCAAATGGGAGGAGGGGAAGAAAGGTTAATGAGAAGCCTTCACTAAAACAGCTCAGTGTAATGTGCAAATGAATAGCCTCGCTATGTATTGCTTGTCAGTGCTTCCAGATGAAGGCGTCTGAGTACATGCCTACAAAATGGACAACGCACAGCAAAAGAAAGAAAAATACAGACAAGCATCTCCACGGAGGAGGATTTATACATAAAGCCAAAATTTCGGCATTTAGTAGTTTGTGTAAATATTTGGAAAATTATTCAATACATAGATGTTAACACAGATGTAATGTATATTTGTAGGTATCTATGTTCAGTAAATAATTTTATAATCATTGCCAAAGATACTTCAATCCATAGATTATAGTAGTTTTCAGAATATAAACTGTAACATAGATTCCATAAGAAAGCTAATCCTTCTTGTATGCACTGTTCTGTTTCATGGTATTAAAAGTATGTGATGTTCAATGATAATTTGAGGTTCAAATTTTTATAGAATAAAGTATAAAATGAAGCTATAAAAGAGGAATGTTGTCGTTATCACATGTTTGAAATAAGGATTGCTTAGGATGAATTGTTCATTTTACTCATAAAATGTAGATAAAATTGAAGGTAGAAGAGGATTCAAAACAGAATAACCTCAGAAACATGTTTACCCAAATATTAAGAATAATGTCTCCTGAAGATTTTCACAGAAGTGTAGTATTAAAATCTCTCCTGTATGTTATTCCAAATATTGTCCAATATCAAAATATTTGATTAAATTTATAAACTGAAGTTTAATATGGAAAGAACATTGCAATAAATATCATTATTGATAATGGTTTTGATGTATTGAATGTTGAATTTATATTAAGAACTTTGGGTGCAATATTTCCTTTAATTCTTACATCAATATTTGGAAGGTGAAGCTTCAACCATGTTTTTCAGATGAGGCATTGGATGCTTGAAATGTTGATTTTTCTTTTGGTGTCCCAAATAGCAAGTGGAAGATCTCCAGTTGTAGCTTAGGAGTCAACAGCACTCCATGCACTAAATATCAACATTCTATGATTTTTTTTTTAACATACTTGTTAATATCTTTTTTGAACATACTATACCTTAAAATGAAAGATTACATGTCTACAGACCATTTATAACATATATGGCAAACAGTATCTATTTATATACAACAGAAGAAGAGATCAGTGAAGTGAAACTCAAGTAAGTTACACTGTGTCATAAATTCCTCTCTTAATATAGACTTTCTAACAGAAATCAGTTCCTTCCCGTGCCCACTATGTGTTCAACAAACAGACAGAAAATACAAGATTAGGGAGTTAGCCACAGGCAGGAATATTTGTTTTGCTGATCCTAGCCTTGACCTGAGCTCCAGCAGCAGTCACGGATTTGTAGGAATTTGTTCACATTCTGTCTCTTTGCCCTTTCCAGGAGCAAAGGTAACACAAACCTAAGGAAGAGTTTGCAGCAGTAGTATCACTTTTATAAAAATCGGTCCAGTTTATGATGAAATTTTAAAACATTGAGAGCAATTTTCTGATCTACTCAAGGAGAATGCGTTGCTTGATAGACTAATCGAAGCATGTGAAGACATTTTTAGCTACTAACACCCACTGCAGGACTGCATTAAACATAATAGCTCCTCAATGCCTTCATATTCATTTGATTTATAAAATGTCTTTAATATCTTTACAGGAAAAAGAGCCAAGACAATTTAATAATTCATGTGTACTTTATAAGACAATTAGAAAAACTCAAATTAAGTTAGTGTTTTAAAGGCTGCAAAAAGAAAAAAAGAACAGTAATTCTAATTCTTCCCATTAGCAAGTATTATCCAAAGACTTAAAAAGCATTTGTTGTTGTCATTGTTGTTCTTGTTTTTTCTTTATTTGCTTGTTGATTTGGTTGGCTGGTTTTGTTTGCTTTTCATTCTCCAGATTTTTCTTAAATCTAGTGGCCTCAAACTAAAGCTACTGGTTAGCATGCAACTGTCCCCATTCCCCTAACCAAATGTCTGACGTGTGTGATGCCTTAGAAGAGTCCAGGTGTTCACATCATTACCTCTGTGTGCCATGTGTGACCCAGTAGCTACAGCACGTAAGAAGTACAATTTCAGTTACTGTGTCACTGTCCATTCTGTATCTCTTGTGCTTTAGGGAACAAGATTAGGCTCCTTCGGGCCCAGACAACTGTAGTCGGTCTTGGTGTGGCCTTTAGGTCAGAGGATGAACCTGGAAGTTTAGAAAAGAGCAACATACTTGGTCCTGCTCCTAAACACTTTAGCAATTAATGGTTCTCTTCTGCATACCTAATCTGGCTATACTTGCATCTCATTCACGTACAGTTTGAGAATGGAAAACTTTCCTTCCTCATCTCCTATAGGTCATAGAAGAATAAAATTTGGCATTTTAGCACTAGACAGTACAGATATAATTATATTAACAAGAGGAATAACTGTTTCATTTATCTGTACTTTAAAAGACTTGGATTACCTTGAATTTTCTCTTTCAACTTTACATATATATGAAACAAACTGTAACAACCATGCATATCTGGTATTCCTGCATAAGTTTTATTTCTTTTTTTGATGCCACTTGACATTTTATTTTCATTCCTATTTTGCTGGACATGGTTTTTAGATATGTTCTTTTCATTTTGACATTTATTTTATTATTTACTTCATTTCAGTATGTGTATTACTTATAGTGACTACTAATCTTACGTAGATAGAAAGATAATGAATAAAGTTTTAAAAGCAAATATATATATAAGCACATGTGTCTCCAGCTTTACTGAGGGGAAAATAATAGGTCACATGCTTTTAAAACTGTATGAGCTATCTGGTCAAGTTTCAGAAGTTGGTTATTAATATGTAAACTAACTCAATGTACTTTCACTCAATATGTTCAGTATACACTCTGAAAATCACTAGTGACTCTTTGCATTTGTCTGAAGAAAGACTACTCATATTGCAATCTGTGACATTAACAGAAAGGAAAGAAACAATAACACTCAATGGTATCAAGGACTTGTTTCCCGTCTCTAAATTTTAATTCAGCCACAGCCTAGGTTACTCAATTATTCCTCATTCCTTTTTAATTTGCCTCTTAAATTGAAACTATTTCATTCACAGGTAGATTTATTAATAACAACTTGTACCCATGGCTCAAAGCATATTCATACACTTGATTACAGCAAATATACAAAAAAATCTCAATAATTTGGAATCGAAATACCATGTGAAGCAACCTAATAGATCTGCTAGATACTGAACATGAGGGACCATTTTTCTCCTATTACCCAAACCAAATGCCAGGGATAAGAAAAAAGCTTGTCATCTATCACCTGGGGCACATTAGGCCACTTGACATCGTCTGTGTCAATGTTTCTAATTTAATATTGAAGTCAAAGTATGTTATGTTCTAGGATCTTCTTGTGTACAAACATACACGAATGAATCAGTCAAACAATACACATATACAATGAAGGTCATCTCAAAGCTAGGTGATCAAATGTGAAATCCAACTAAAACCTGGGTCAGAACTGCAGTCACACCAACATCACAAAGATCAACAAGAACTGGGGTTTACACAGCTGTTTGGTCACGTTTCTGCTTTGGTCTGGTCCTTGGCCTGTCTTCTTTGAGAAATTCCAGTTCCTGATTTTCTCACTTTCCCATCCTTCTCATAATAAGTGGTATGTTTCACATGAAATCTGCATTGTGTGGGGTTTTGCAATTGATTTGTCCCATCGTCTCATTTACATCTATACATTATTTCACTCAAGCAAGTAAAAATGCTTTAGTATACTTGGCTTATTTCATTTTTTTATTAATTTCAAAACATTGATACATTTGTATACCATTTCCTTGTTTTATATAATTCTATTTAGAAAAAGTTCAGTCTTTGGAAAGTTCTTTAAATAATGGTGCTCATTAACAATTGACCACGGCACTTACAATCCAAACAACAAATTACACTGTAAGATTTTTTTTTCCATTTATTGAGAAACTCATTTATTTTTAGAAGACGTTTTCATTAATCTCATCCGGCATGTTTCTTTGTGTGTGTATTTCCCTCAGTTAAAGCTAAACTCTGCCCTTCTAGATAATGCTCCTAAAATTATATATGACAGTGCTGATGCAGCTACTGGTCGGCATGCTATAACCTGCTTCCGTTAATGAATATTTTTTAAGCTGCTTTGAAGTCCTGAATATGAAAATAGAATAAAAATGTGATTACTGTCAGTGCAGCACTGCCAAATTTGTTAATGAGGCAATATTCTTTATTTTGTCTTGGACCAAATTTGATGGTTGTTTTGCAAACAGCACAAAGCAGTGATTAACACAAACTAAGCTCCTCAACTTTATGTTGTAAATGTATTTTATGCAGATTTATTCAACATGTTTTCTTTAGTGTTGGGCAGGAATGAAATTTCTCAACTTCTTCGTTTATTCAATACAGAACCTAAGAGCAGGTAAAATGGAGGTGGAAAATCTCCCCAGGGAATAAACAAAATCTCTTACATTGTATGTTGTAAATACTTGATGCGTTAACATTATTTTTGTCTAAGCTGGGGTTGCTAATATCCTAGAATCCCATTATATACAATCATTTTATTCCTTATTAGTGCTAAACTCTCTAAGTTACTGAGCATGCATAGTCTTTTCTGCTTGTTTAAAAAATCCAGTGTCCTAAAGCATATAGCAAAGCCCACTGGCATCCTGGGAAACTGCTTGTCCATAAGTTGTCACCATATTCACAGTGTTTTTATGTAAAATTACTGAAAACTCTTGAATTTATTACTTTATTAAATCAATTCTAAATCACATTTTCCATTACTTGTTTTTCCATCATAATTTTGAAGTATCTCAATGGTAACCATGCATTTTCTACCATGGACGCTTTTGTTACAATCTTTGACTTTTTTTTCTCATTACAATTGCAGCCCTCCCATTTGCACTTTCAAATCATTTGAGAATTGTTCAAACTGTTTGCATTTTTAGTGAGAGAAAAGGTACACTGCAAATTTAATGATACTAATTTGCATATTTCTCATGTCTCAAATTCTTCAGAGACTATTAAATTGGAGTTTAGATAAATCGGTCAAGTAGGTTTATAATGCAGTCCTAAAGAGAGATGAGGTTATTCATAAGATGATAATAATACTTACAGAAAAGACAGCTTATGGAGTGGGAAAACTAGGAAAATAAAAATACATATATAATCATCCCTTGATAGTAAATTTTTTGAGGGCAATACTGGATGATAAAGACTATCGAGAAATCTTGAGCACACAGGCCCTTCCTATACTTTGGTCAATATGGAGAATCATGGTTATGTCACCATTGTTTCTTTAAAGGCCACATTGCAGCTGAGTGATGAATCAGTGATAGAACATCAATTTTCAGCCTTGTTAAGCTACAAAAGAACTATGTGTGTATCACTAGGTATTGTAAAGATTTGTCATGTTTTTAAAAATACCATTCTTCCCCTACTCTAATGAAACATCAAAAGTCTCTTTCAAAAAAAAATATATATGCATTTTTTTCTAATCCCCTTAGTTACTAACCTTAGTTAATCTTTGCATATTTGTTGACTAATTTTATTTGGAAAAACTGTTTCTAACAACACTAAAGGCACTGAACCCTACTGAACAAAACATCATTCAGTCTACCGAGAGAGGACACCTAATCAACAACATACCCCAGAACTGCCACGGAGGGACTATGGAACCACCACGATCTGATATCACTGTTCCCAGTGTTAAGTTATTGTGAGTACGCAGTCAGGAAGGACTAATGATAGAGTCAAATAATAAAATAGTTCACCCAGGTTAAGAACCAATTCAAGAAGCTAAGCCACATTTATAGAGGCAAAGATGAATGCAAGGTCAAAAGCTACAATAAGTAAGGAGATGAAGCCCTTTCCTCATAGAAGAAACGGTCCCAAGTTAGTTATCCTTTCTATCTCTGGACAGACAGACATGCAGATGGACTTAAACCAGACAAATGAAAAAATTAGAAATGCAAGTAAACCAGTTTCTTTTTTTTTTTTAATCTTTTGAATTCAGCTTTTTTGAAATGAGCCCCCCCCAAATAAAACGTGTTGAACTCCTTTCCCCCTCTTGATGGCTATTCACCAACAGCTTTTTTTCTTATTATTTCTGAAAATTAGTCTCCTAAATTTCTCCTTCTGTACTCAAATTTATCCTTCAATTTTGAGAGACAAATTCTTGGGTTTATACAAAGTTAACTGTGTCACTAGTGAGGCCAGGAGGGAAAGAAATTGTAGATAGGATTCGGAACCTAAGTAAATGGAGGAAAACCCTGCAAAACAATGTAACTCAAGGAGAAAGAGGCCCACTGAAGTCTGTCCCAGGCGGCTAGAGAGCAGGGGAAATATCTTCTAGCATCAGGGGCCTAGCTATAAATGGCAACAACATTCTTTCAAAGGAGGAAAGCCTGGGTAAACTAAGGTAAGTTCTGAGAAACTACAGTGCAAGTAAATTCCGCTCCTCATGGCAGAAGCATTTTTATAAGCAGCAACTGCATTGTTTCATTGTCTCGGTTTCAGGCATGCACCAAAATAGTCCAACAAAGTGCAGATAAACCCCTGAACTTCAGCACCTCCTCAGAGTCCTTCCTTGGAGACCCTCTCTGATAGCAAGAGCTTTTAGTTTTCTAATAAACTATACTCGGTTCATCCTCCACTGCTGGGTCCTTACACTGTATTCCATCATGTTCAGGTCAAAATCCCAAATGGAGAGAACTGGGGCTACATTTCTAGACACTTTCCTCCCATTAAAATCAAATTTAAAGGTCCCTGCTTTTCTCCTCAGTAGCGCATCCTGACTTTAGAACTTGGTCACTGCTCTCTTACAGTGTATCAATAATCTAACTGGTATATTCCTTGACTATTGGTAACAACAGCAGTCTTTCACATGCTATGCCTCATACAGCAGTTAAGTGTCTGATGATGTTAATTTCCATTTCAAGATCAGAGGAGAGCGAAGAGAGGAGGGGGCTAATGTAAAAAAGGGTAAGACATTTTGCTTTTGAAGTCACCTGTTATTTCAATAGTCTTTGAATACAATGATATTAAAAGTCAATGCTCTTAGTTAAAAAAAAGTTATTTGCAAAAGTGTCTCTAAATCCTAGGAAAGAGAATCGCATACCTTCTTGGTAATCAAATAGAAATAGCAGGAATTTATGCTGCAAGTGAGGGAATCGTTGCCCAAGTGTATTTCCTTCAAGTAAGAATGCTCATGCGGTGGATCTCTTAGATGGTGTCTACAAGGAAATGAGTTCTACTCTCTTAACTGAAAACAGCTAATCAATCAGTCCAACTGTTTTTCCATTTAGCAAATGTTTGATTACATAATTTTTAAAAATCATTTTGATATGTCCTATTCTGAACTCTGCATCCATTAGTTCATAAAGGCTTTTTTGCTTACTTTTTCCTTTTCTTTTTTTCTCTTTTTCTTTTCCTTCTTCCTTTTTTGGTTGTGGGAATCAAACTCATGACTTCATGCTTGCCAGGCAGGCACTGTGCCACTAAGCTACATCCCTGGTTATTTTGTTTATATTTATTAAGGATTATTAATGTCATTTCTCATTTGGTTTCCTTATCAGACTGCAAGTGGGGTGGAGGATTAAGATGACCTAGGACTTCGTCTTTCCGGCTCTTTGACTATTTCATTATTCAAAATGGTCAAAGGAGTATCAGGGTTGCAATTCTATCCTCAGATGTTCACCTTAGGTCAAAGATACACATGAAGAGATATCTGGTTAAAAATATTTGCAAATATATGCAAAGAAGAGGGAAAGGAACAGCTTGAATCTTGAGTGGACATTAAAAGAATAAGTCTCATTTTCTTATACTTATTAACAGTACTTAAACTATCCTAACTTTTAAAAACCTGTTAAATAAGATTTAAAGAAAAGTGACTATAACACCAAAAGTTTGGAGTTTAAGAAAATTTTACTGCTAATCAATGGTAATAGTAATGTAGTGATTTGAATAATAATGAGGAGGATGCTAGTGATAATTTCCCGAGTCAGGAAATTATCTGTACAAAGTTTATCAATTTAATTTATATGCCACAGAATTCCCATTAGGTTGTACATCCAGGGCTTTTTAGATAAGTAGGATGAGACTCAGGGAGGTTAAATGACATATGCAAAGGCACAGAGTCAAAAATACCAGGATATAACTCAGTTTAACTTCAGAACTTAAGAAAAACTTTTAAGTGGAGACACTTTGTTCTTTTTTTCTCTAGTCTGGGAGCTTGAAGTACAAACAAAATAGCTGGAGATCCTGTTGCTATCTTGGACACTGCAGTAAACTTCAGAGTAGGAGCAGGAATGACAGAACTGTAAAATATAAAGAACCTATCTACCTCTCTGACTTTGTGCCTTACAGTCTTTGAATAAGTAACGTCTGAATGATCTTTTCCTAATTAAACCAATATTGTATCCAGTTTATCTGTTTCTCGTAGCCAAACCTAATTGTATCAGGTTTGATTAAAAATAAGGTAAATGTTTAAATTTTTAGAAAAAAATTACACAGAAAGACACATTACTATGAATCCCACTCAAAATATTCTTTCTGGCTCAAATGCAAGTGTTCTTTCCACTTTCTCAAGTAGTTCTGAAAGCCTTTTACCATGAGTGTGTTTATAAGGTGTGGTTAAAAATACTGCTGACTACTGCTGCCAAGTGCAAGCCAGTAGGAAGGTAAGCTTGTAAAAACATTATGATGTGCTTCATCCAACTCATTCAACTTAGAATCTCATACCTTGGAACTTCTGGCTGTTCCCCAAAGTCAAAGTGACAATGAAAGGTAAATACTTTGAATCAGTTCAAGGACATCAAGGTAGAAAAGACAGCACAACTAAAGACTTTCACAAAAAGACTACCAGAACTTCTTCAGAAAGTGTCAAGAAGGATGGGATAAATGTGTCCGAAGAAAGGGGATAGTATATTGAGGAAGACTAATGGAACTATGCCTTTTACTTTATTACATTTTAAAAATATAAACATTAAACATAATTTTGCCCATATCTTGCAAGTGCATAGTATATAACAGCCATTTTTTCCAATATTATTTAAGCAAAATCACAACCGACACTTAAAGACTGAAATTGTATTTAAAATGTGTTATTCTAAAAGCTGCCTCCCTCCGTATAGTACTTACCTCTGTCGTCTTGGTATATTTTATATTTTGTATAAATATAAAATGTTGTCTGGATATATTTTTAAAGTATACATATATGTATATCATACATACATTTGATTGGTTGGTTCTACATGTATTTAGATATTAATTCTTCTGACATCTTTACAAAGGAACTTTCTGTTCTTTCTTCTTTCATTCTCAGTGACAAAAATATTCATCTAACATTCTGAAATCATAGTCCTACCTCTGTCAGGAATGGAAAGTCAAGCTCATAGTCTTTATTATATTAACAGCATTATGCTGTCTGTGTGACTTCAATTCAGTGCCATTTTTAGAATGCACTCAGATATTTTTAGTTCTGCATACTTTATGTTTTTCACATACCATCATTTTATGAATTATTTTATTATCAGGACTACTTTTTCCTACTTAAGGACCTCCATATAATGACAAAAAACACATCTTCTTAAAAACTATTTTGACTGCATTATATTTTCTACTTTCTGAATTCACTAACTTTGAACTCAGAATCAGTGAAAAGGTACTAAAGGAAATTCAGTAATGTGGAAAAGATAAAAGTTGGCTCAGATGTTTTAAACTCAAATACTTAGAAGAGACAGGCAAGACGTAGCAGTAAGTGCCAAGGATAGGGAGTACAGAATGGCTTAAAATTGTGGTGCATGACCCATTTCTTCAGACCAGTGTGAGAGTATTTCTTACTTCCTGCATGTTCTTTCCTTACCCAATAGAACAAAAAGAGTTTATGCTTCAAGAAAAGTATAAATCTAAATTATCCTACACAATGAACATTTTGTAGCAGCCAGCAGAACATGTGGCTAAGAAGAGAAAGGGCTCAAAAGCCAGTTTGCCTAGGTGTGAATCACAGGTGCACCACTGACTTGTGACTTTTTTTTTTATCAATAAGAAAGAAGTTTGTGTAATATAAAATAATAAAACTTTACCTCTTAGGATTATTAAGTGATAATATTTGTAGGACACTAAAAGATAACTAACATATAGCAACCACCCCAAAATCACGGCTAAACACAAATAAGAAAACCACACTTTAAAGAATGAAGTATTAACATCACTTTACAAACCAAACAAAGCACAGATACAGATTTCCATCCAGCCTTCATGACGCTGGTTTTAGTCTGTGATTTAGAAGAACATGACATCCATAGGGGTAAAAAAAAATAAAAGAGAAGTAATTACATTCTGTGCTTGGGGAAACGGAACAAGACTGAGATCAGTGAAAGGGAATGAAAGTCACTTACTATCAATTAGAAGTGTTTAGCAATATGAAGGACTTCCTCAAAAGCTACCAAGTTCCAGCCATTTATGATAGGTCTGGCCAAAACTATAAGATGAATTGTGTCTTGGAGATACAATCAAGAGAATTTCTGCAGTAGGTAAGGCTCGGAAAAAATGAACTCTAAAAAGCTGCCCGATTCTAAAGTCATGTGTCTACTGTGACAAATATCAAAGAATCTCAGTGAACAAGAAGCAATGCAACTGGAGGGCACTCCTGGCCTCATCAATAACCCACAAGCAGTCATGTGTTGTATCAGTGGTGAAGGAGGCTGAGACGTGAGCAGTTCTGCTTGTGAAGAATCCGCAAAGCTCCACTCAGGAGCTCTTGTGCTTGTTTCCAGGAGTGTGCTGAGATTAGATTCAGGTGTACAGCCAAGCGAGGGGAGACTAGAAGATAAGGACAAGAAGGGCAACCTACCAAATAATAACAATCACCTCCTTCGGTTCTGTCTTTTAGCCCCAACTTGAATGATAACTATGGCCCTGCAGCACCTAAAAAGGCTGCCTGGCTTCTGACAATTATAAATCTTGTCTCTCAAGTGGAAATTGATGGTCTGTGAATGGAAGGTAGATTGGGGTGATGGGGAATTGATAGAATGCCACCAAGATGAATGGTCAACCACAATTTCACCAAGGACAAGCACTACATCTTGTCTTCATTAAGGGCTGAAGGAATCCATCAGTGTATACACTCCCCTGTTTTCCACAAAGAAATTGAGAACTGTACAGGAGATAAGGTTTTATTTGTCAAATTTTCAAAGTTTACTTTAGCAAAACCAGTCATTTCTTAAAAGATGGTCATTAAAAAGGAGATGATTTTTTAAATTGACCACTGTACTTTGACATGTCCAACACACTGTAATTAACGTTTTAATTTTGAGTACATGTATCTTGAGAGAGTTTTTCAAAGGCTAACTTTAACAGAAGGTTACAAACCTTTTAATTTCAGTGGACTTAAAAACATCATTACCAGAGAACATTTTCTATGATTTACCTAGAATTGCATCATTTTGTTATAAATTTTGTTTTCCTGAAGTGATGTGTTATAAATTTTTTAAGTGTTACATTTACAATTTAGAGAATTTTGAAAACTGAGCCCATGCTTAAAATTGAAATTAAAAGCCAGAGAGCAAGATGATTCAAAAAAATAAGGCTAATAATGGTAAAACAAGACTTTGAGTCTAAGTATCCTGATTCTTAGCCTAGTATCCTTTCCGCATCACAGTACTAACAAAATGTCTCTGACGACAGGAATGTTAGCTGAGTTTCCAATAGCACACACAGAGCTGCATTTAGTATAGAGGATGCAGCAGAGTAGCTTCGTGTCTCTTCTTCCTACTCTTCAGTTATACGCAGCTAAAAGTGAAACAGTTGGGAATGGTAGTGCACGCCTTTAATCCCAGCACTCGGGAGGCTGAGGCAGGAGGAGCGTTGTGAGTCCGAAGCCGATTTGGGTGACAACTGGAGCGCAAGACCGGCCTGAGCTACATAGTGCAACCCTGCCTCAAAAAACTAGGGCCGGGAGTTTGGCTCAGTGGTTTCAGCGCCTGCCTTGCAGGTGTGAGTTTGTGAGTTCAATCCCCGGTGCCACAAAAAAATATAAATAAATTTAAAAAGTTCAAACTAGATTGTCTTAAAAAATAATCAATACTTCATATACACAGTAGCTCCCATAGTCAATGGCATTGAAAAGGACTCCAGGGTAGGCTAGATTAAAATTCTAAAGCATTGACAATAGAACAATTATGTCATGGGAAAAGAAAAAAAAGAAGTATTATGTGCTTTTAATTTTCTGTATGTTCAACAACCAGTGTGCAATGAGCATTTTCCTCCTACTTAACAAGCATTCAGATGTTCTTTGTACTTCTCTACTCCCCTCCCCTCCCTTCCCCTAGCTTCCCCTCCTCTCTGGTCCTCTCCTCTCCCCTCCTCTTTTCTTTATGGCCTTTTTTTCACCTCCCCCCTTTCTCTCTCTTTCTTCTTTCCTTTTTTCTTTCTTTTTTTTTCTCCCTTAGTATTGGGGTTTAAACCCAGGGGCTCATACACACTAGGTAAATGCTTTATATCTGAGCCATGTCCCCAGCCAACTTTATAATTTTTTTTAATTTTACATTTTGAAGTATTTTACATTTAAGAGTATCACTTAATCATTAAATTGCCCAAGTTGACCTTGCAGTTAAAATCCTTCTGTCTCAGGGCCAGGAGTTTGGCTCAGCAGTTTAAGTGCCTGTCTAGCAGGCGCGAGGCTGTGAGTTCGATCCCTGGTGCCGCAAAAAAAAAAAAAAAAAAAAAAAAATCCTTCTGTCTCAGCCCATCAAATAGCTGAGATCAAAGGTCACTCAGTAGCTATTTTTGAAGATTTACTTTGACCCAAACTATCATTTCTCAGTGCATTCTGAGTTATTGAGAAAAGCAACAGACAAAAAGGAGGATACGTCTCTGTTTCTATGGAATTTTAAGTTAGTGCAGAAGAAAGCTGGACAGTAGACAAGAACCTAGCATGAAAAAACAGATGAAAGAATTGTGTGGAAAATGCAAATACCGTAGTAGTGAATGACTGTTTAGCTGCGTTGTATTGATACTGTAGAATCAAAATTTACTTGAGCAGTAATTTTTTTCTGTATTAAGGTTGAACCTAGAGTCTTCTCTCTGCTAGATATCCTCATCCATTTTTTTTTTTAACAGATTTTTCTATGGAGACAGGAGATCTTGCTGCATTGCATAGTTGTCCAGGTCGGGGTCAAATGTGCAATCCTCATGCCACATCCTCCAAGAATGTTTGGTTTATAAGCATGTGTCACCACGGCCTGCTGAAAAAGTAACTTTTAAATTATGAAACATAAGCAGTCATCCATGGAGGCATCAGTAAAGAACATTTTAATATAAGAATAAAAATCATTTTAGCATAGTACCAGTGCCCTTATAAAAGTAACGGCTTGTCATGTTGAGAAATATTTGAAAAGTTAATGGAGCTAAGTACAGGCAGCATCAGGAAAGTAGAGGCACATAAAACAAGAGATGTAAAGCTGGGTTGTGCTGCCCCACACCTCCAATTCCAGCACTCTGGAAGGCAGAAGGACCGCATGTCTGAGCCTAGCCTGGGCAACACAGCAATTTATGGAGACCCTGTCTCAAAATTAAAAAATAACATTTTTAAAAGGACTGGGTATGTAACTTCTCATGAAGGGTCTGGTTCAATCCTTAGTACATGCTCCTCACTCTCATGTGTAAAAGAAAGAGGAGGAGGAAGAATTTTAGTTGAAGAAATGGCTTCAAAGAGCTTTTTGAGCCAGTGATGTAGGAACAATAGCATTTGTACATAAAAAAAGGAGTGAAAGTGTGAGTATGGAAGTACGTAAGTAGGCAAATGACAAAATGTTTCAAAATACTCTGTTATTTAATGAATACAATGTGAGATGTAAATCACAGGAGTCACAGTAGCTGTTTAGATGACCATGCTATAGACAGCAAAATCAAAGAGTGATTTTTGTCTAGCGTAGTGTTTCCCAATCGGGGACTTTCACTTCAGTTGATATTTGGCACTGTCTGGATATATTTTTTGACTGTCAAGACTGATGGAGGATAAGGGGTCACTTCAATAATTTGGTAGGTAGAGGAACAGAATACTAACAAAGTCTTAAAATGCACAGAAAAGCCACCTTAATAAGATAACCAACTCTTGTTGTCTGGGACACACTTAGATGCTTGCCACTTACTCCATCTTATGGGTCTCTATCCACACTGAAATGGGCACCAATAGATTTATTGCTCTTTCGTTTCTATCTTGAAATTCTTAGAAGTTGTGTGTTTGAACTTGTGCTTTTAAGTAGGGTTAACTGGGACAACGAAGCGTGTATATAAGCACTGGAAGTGAGTACAGTGTGTTCTCTCTTCGTTGCTCATCCACTGACACATAAGATCTGCCAGGTGGCATGAGTAAAAAATAGGTGGATATGATGTCTATGGGATTGCAGTGAGGCTCAGAGCACAAGGTAACTATGATGCATTTCTGATAATCTCCTGTAGTACCAGTGCCTCAAGTGGCCCTGCTTCCTATGTGAGGTTGTTTATAATGCAGAAAGAAACCTACACAATCAAAAGACTTGATATATTCTTTCTTACTTACATTACTCCTCTGCATTAGCCAACCACTTACCTTGAAAATACTGATACTAAAGAAAAATGAAAGAGGAAAATTCTAGTTTCCTTTTTATTTTTCTCCTTTTCTAATTCAGCATAAACTCAGAATGCGCATTTTATCAAGATGTGAGATAATGATTATGTTAGTTTTGTGAAGCATTTCTACAGTTCTGGTAAGAACAAACTAAAAAACTGTGTGCAAGATATAAAGTGTCATTGAATTAGTTTAAAGTGCAACTTGTGCGATTTTGCATACAATTTAAATACCCTTATATTTGCAGCTAAAACTGCCATGGAATAATATAAAGATGAATGACACGATTCATGATTTTAATTTATCATTTTAATATTTCTACATTTAGAACGACATTAAATAGCAAGTTAATTCACTGTAACAATTCACGACAGGTGCTATAGAAGATAGGCAAAATATTTATTCCTTACTATTTTTAGTGTCGTGTGTTTTTCTATATGTCACTTAATTGAGGAACCTCACATTTTCATTTTTTTTTTTTTGGAAGAAGTCCTACAAATTATCTAACTGATCCTGATTCTAAATATCAGTATTATCAAAGTTGAAAATTCCTGATAGAGAAGGGAAGAAAGGAGAAGAATGTTGATAATTATGAGATTAATCCTCAAAGCTGAGTTAATTGGACTCTGCAGTGAATTGCAGGAAGACAACAAGGAAAAGCAAGGGGGCTAAGCTGGCTGGCTTGGAGCTTGAGAAACTGGCAAAGTAGGAAGAAAATCAAATAAGATCCATATACCATGAATTTCATCCTTACAACAATACCAAATACACCTTATTTCATATTTCATATATGCATATTATTTTTCCAAAGGAATGTTGCAACTGATTGTCCAAAAAGCCAAGTTCAAGTTGAAAAGCTATTGGAAATCACAGAACGCTTGTCCAATGAGCTATTGTGCTCTGCTCCCATGATTGTAGAGATGATACAGGGTGAAAAACTTCACCTTTTAATTTTGTAGTAAATAGTGGATGGAAAGCCTGTTGAACAGAGCAAAGTACATTGTTTCTTATATACCCTGATTTGTGGATTTTCATGCTTTGTTTGTGATACCATGAATATCCTTTTTATCATGTGTTGTCAATTCATATTGTATAATATCTTAAAGGGTAGTGATAGAAATTGAGAAATATGAGTGTATATGACAGAAAGTATTTGGTATTCCTTTTCATTATACTATATTCTATTTTATATCATTCATATTTTTCTTTATAAACTTTTTGTCACATATTTGAACAGTCACTTACTCTATCTGCAGTTTGTGAGAACACTGAATATATTTTCAAACTGATAAAAATGACCATGACATTCCACTCCATAAAAATTCAAAATATAGAAATATATTGGAATGTCTGAAAGTCATTCTAAAATGTCATACTCAACTAAGCAGAAGAAATGCTGAAATTTACAGCTTTAAAAGTACCTTTGTCTAGTTTTATTATTTATATTTGAAAATAATCGATACTCTAATTAAAATCTCTCCAAATTATACATGGTTCCCTTCTGCTAGCAACAGTGCAGTGGTATATGACACAAGAAAATTGTTTGTGCCAATGATTTCTGTAATTCAATTGTGAAATAATGAATATTTTATTATTTAATGTATGCTAATTTCTTAACTATCTCCACCTGCTTGTCTCGATAACCAGAGCCTGAGTTTTTCTCTGAAAATTTGGATCGAGTTCTAGCAAGCTAACTGCCTTATTTTTCTTTCTCTTGAAATTTGTTATTTTTCATCAAGTATACTGCTGAGAATTTGGGCTGAGCTTATTAGTTTCTCAATAGAGCTTTCACTGTCCCAGGAGAAAAAGTAAGATTTATTCCAAGTCAGAGCCAAAATAAAGATATTGGTTTTAGTTCTGCAATAAGATGAAGAAAAAGAAAAAAACCTTTACCAACTAGTATTATGCCACTCACTATGCTGTGCTGTAATTTATTCATTTGTGTGCCTGTGCTCCCAAATGGCTCTTTGTGAGTATAAACCACGGCGTCTCCTCTCCTCCACTTCTTCCTCTTCATAATGCCCTTTTCATTTTAGAAGTCAATAAATATCTGAGGAATGAATGAATATTGAACAAAAGCATTTATCTAGAAAACCAATAACTGCCATAACTTTGATAGTTACTTCTGCTGGCTCAGGGTCATTGAGATTAATATGAATTACGGGTAAAATAGATAATTCCAATCTAAATCAAAAAGCTATCCTTTTCAACAGTATTGTCATGGAAGAATAAGTTAACATCCAGACTATGGATGAATTGTGGTATGATGCATTTGCTTTGGTGCCATTGTTTTATAAAGAGATGATCTGGAGGACTGCTGGTTAAGTGTTCTGGAGATAAATGCTCAATATCAAAAATCTATTTTTCTACTTATAAGCAGCAGAGAAGTTGAGAATGCACAGTGTCCTCCTTAAATGGCAAATAGGTAAGAGTTGAATCTATATCTCAGGAGTGCTATGATTTCTGCTGTGTAAAAGTAAGTACTGAGTATAACTCCAGACACTTACTAAGAACAGAGCGTGCAAGACTAGTATGAAAGTCTATCTTTCAAGGATCAAATTAAGCTCTACTTCCTTTCTTAGATTTTCTCTAGGGATTTTCCATCCACTTTAATCTTTGTCTTTCAAATATGTACAGCACACTTTGATTGAAAAAAATAACTTTTTTTTACATATTCTTGAATTTATTTGTAATTGTTTCATGGAGATGTACTCCTAATACCTTTTAGAAGTTTTGATAGAAGTATTTCTAAGGGACTCATTGTAACAACTTCACTAAAATAAAGACTAGGGTAAAATAAAAGAATTATTTGATGTGGTTCAAATCTGGAAAACTGGAGAGCAAATACCAGCCTTCCCCTAAACACCAATGACCACGGGAAGCCATAAACTCACCATCTTCTGTAGACAACCAGTGAAGGTGAACATAGCAGGTGTGTGGGGGCTCATTAAAGAAAGGCTCACAAGAAAAGAGAAAATGAAGATAGACTAGAGGAGAGGAGTAAAGAGAACGGCAAGGAGAAGGAAAGGGAAATGAAAAGAAGATAAATGTTGCTGAAATCTATGAGATATTGCCTGTGCCCTTATAGGAATCAAAAAAATTCAGCGAACAAATTTTACAACAAACTGCATTTACCACATCCCTCTTTCTTCTCTCAGCTTTCTGTTCATGCAAGATTTTAATGGATGAGTTTTGTTCAGAGAAACTTCTTCTGAGATATAAATGACCTGGACATTAATTCCATGGATTAATAAAGATGTTCCATTATCCCTAAATCCTATTTGACCTGATTAATGGATCCACTTTTAGCAATAATGGAAACTCATTATCTGTTGTGATTATTATCAAAATTTTACGTTATCCTGAGAGTCTGAAACACCTACACTTAGGTGAACATCTGCACCTTTTAATGTTTTCTCAGTTTTTAGTATCTTTTTCTTTATGTAACAATTTGCCTTTTCTGCTTTATTTAAATCCTTTAACTTTCATTTCCCAAAGAATAGACTTGGCTTTTGTACATAAAATACTGTATTACAAAAAAAAAAAAAAAAGAGAGAACACTTGTTTTAAAGCAACATATTTTCCAGAAATGTTCACTTCTATTTTGGAATCAGTCTTGCATTTTCTGCAGTAAAATAGGAAACTAGAATTTACTGAATGCTTACTCAAGGTTAAGTATATATTCAGAATTTTTTGTGATTTTATCATTCACCTCTCACAAAACTCTATGAAGTAGCATTATTATTATAACTATGAGACATCTGCTAAGGTCACAGATTTAATAAGACAATGTAGAAAATGTAACTATACTGACTATTTTATGCTATATGCTTGCTGCAATAAAACAAATTATCATGCATTCAGATCGAAAATGTTTTGTTGTTGTTGTTGTCATTAAGAACCACTCCAAAGATTAGGAGAACCAAGAAGCTTTAAAATAGTCAAGATTCATTTAGTCTCCACAAGAATTAGGACTGGCTTTCACTCTGACTGTTCAGGAATAATTGTGATGTTTTTTCTGTTTCTTTTTCTTGGAATAAAAATGTTTCTTCAGGTACATTTGGAACACTGGCATCAGAACATATTGCCATTTTATACTCAGAGGAACTCCCAAGAATTGCTCTCTAAGAGGACTAAGTCATGTACAGTGTGCCAGTCAGTTTGTGATATCTATGGAAAGGAACGAACAGCCTGGTAGTGACCTGGAAGCCACCTTGGTAAGTGCCCCTAGTGTGAGGGAGTAGCGGAAGTTTCTGGAGTTTCCACTCTCTGTTCCTACATCAGATCATGGTGCTAGTCTCATATCATCATGTGCTTATGAGTCTCCATCCTTACCACACATCTTGAAGGAACTGATCATTTATAATTTTGTGTTTTGAGATGAATTGTGGTTTTCCAAAATCCCTATGTTGAATTCCTAAGGCCTAGAACTGCAGAATGTGACTGTTTTAGAAATAAGGTCTTTCAAGAAGCAATCACACTAAAATTAGCTCTTTAGTGTGGCTCTATACAATAGGACTGGAAAGTAGAGAAAATTTGAACACAAAAAGGTACCAAGGCAAACTCTTGAGAAGGCATGGGGTGACCGTGAGAAAACAGCCATCCGTAAACAAGAGAGGCTTTAGAAGAAACGGAGCTGAGCCGTGTTTTTAAGTCTTAGGTATCAGAAATGTGAAAAATAAATGTCTGTTATTAAATCCAGAAAGACTAAGGCATTTCATTATGACAGCCTGAGTCAACTAATTCAGCTGGTCAACCTTATAGAATGGAGAATCTCTAGGAAAAAAGACTGTGGCTCTTAACCTGCCATTTCTCAGCAATAAGTGCAAGTTCCATTGAGCCTGCAAGCTCATTAGTACGTATTTGTTGAATGAATAATCAAAGAAATAACCATCACAGTTATTATTACATTCTTATGCTGAATTCCTAATCCCCAGAACCTCAGAATGTAAGTATTTTAGAAATAGAATCTTTTTTTTTTTTTTTTTTTTTTGGCACCAGGGATCAAACTCACAACTTCACGCCTGCCAGGCAGGTACTTAAGCCATTGAGCCAAACTCCTGGCCCTAATTTTTTGAGGCAGGGTCATACTATGTAGTTCAGGCTGGTCTTGCGTTCACGTTGTAGCCCAAGTCGACCTCGAACTCATAATGCTCCTCCTACCTCAGCCTCCTGAGTGCTGGGATTAAAGGCGTGCGCCACCATGCCCAGTTTAGAAATAGAATCTTGTAAGAAGCAATCACACTAAAATGGCAAGGAAGTACATCAGGTCTGGAGGCATATGGTGGAGTAAAGAAGTCATTTCTTAGAGACTGAAAGAAAAGATGGAGACAGAGGAGGGTGCTGTGGCCCCAGTATTCCCTTCAAGGACATTTTCCCAATGATTTAACTTCCTTTAACCAGACAGCATCTTGAAAAGCTTCTGACATCTCCCAGTAGGGCCTCAGGGGATAAGCAAGTCATTAACGTGAAGATTTTAGTGCTAGTTAAGATCCAAACTGTAACAGTGATGTGATTAGATAACCAATATAGGGCAACAACTAATGTCTCTGGATCATCATAGTATGATAGTATGCTTCCTTATCTAGTGCTTATGACAGGCCAGGTATTCATTGTATTTTTTTACTTTAATTCATTTAATTTTTACAATACTTAAAAAATTGCAATTATTCTTCTTACTTTAATTGCATGGAAGTACAAAACTAGTCCAAGTCCATACAGCTGACAAAATGAGAAGTCAGCATTGAAACACAAACACACCTATTTAGTCTCCTGAGTCTTCGTACTTCCCTAAGATACGTGTATTTATTGAACCTAATCCTGCCTATCGACTTAGGAAACTATGCTTAGATTCCACAGTTCAGTATATATAGTATCTCACAGTTTAAAGTCTAAACTTCCTTCTTCCATATATTTTTGTGAATAAAACACTGTTGCTTTTAAGCCATCAATTGATAATTCTTTTTTTAAATAAAATAAAACCCACACCTTAATCTAATAAATATAACAGCAGCATTTACATACTGAGGGCTACCTATAATCCTGTCATGAACTACATTCTGAATCCTTCCTGCTTTATAAAGTACCATTAAGACTTTTCCAGTTTTGCTGGGAACTCAGAGTTAGTAAAACAATCATATGGTTAAGACGTGACACAGCCAGTTCTGGCTGATCCCAAATCTCGTGATTGTAAGCATCATATTCTGTCTAACAGTGACTTAGCATTTAATAATACTTTTTGATTTAGGTAGATTTTCAAGCTTAATGTTAAATCCCAAATCAAGTGCCACTGAAATTCCTGTCAGATGCTATCTCGTATAAGGCTTATTTTTCTTTTCTAGGGAGTTCATCTTCCAAATCTACCCTGGATCCCGGAAATTGTTCTAACTTAATCTGATAAGAATCTATGTGTCCTGTCATTTGTCTGGTGATACCACGTGTGTGTCTTTTGCTTCTTCCTTGTCTCTCGGGAGTTGGCCTCGTGACTCCTGTGTGATAAACTGACCATTTTTTACCACTATATCATGAGCTGAATGGGAGGTGAAGGTGTTACAATAGGGGAAATAAGATTGTGCTTGGAGGATTAAACTACAAATCAACACGTTCAGGCTGAGATCAAAGTCATCGTAAGATTAATGGTAGTTTTTACTAAGGTCTCTGAAAATACAATAGTTTTAAGGCTAGCAATATGTAACTATGACCACATCGAAACTCTATTTTATTAACCAAGTGCCTGTCAGACAAATAGAATAGTTAATAAAACATGGCGACACTGACATTTTCACTGGAACTGCATGCTTTGACAGAAACCTGAGAGAGTTCTAATCAAGGACTCAATCTCTTTAGTCTCAGTAACAAGTAGTTTCTTAGATAAATGCATCATACTTTGCTTAAGGATCTTAAATAGTCAAGCCATGATAAATATATCTGTTTTAATGCCAAGCAAATTTTGAGCATAATTTGGTTTTAACTAGTGAATTAAATATGGGTTTATTATATACAACATTCAATAGCCTAGTAAGGGCCTAAACTCATCCCTTCTTCCATATCCTTATTTTATAAATAAAAGATTGTGTTACTGTTAAGCCATCAATTAACCAGATATAAGTATGGTTCCTCTGTCAGTTACCTAACCTCTGAGAATTAATACATGGCCACTCTATTTTGAATGTCATTTCCTGGAAGATACATTATTGTGACTCTGTGTCAGAGGTGATGTCTCAGAGAAGTGAGTCCCTCGACCTTTACTGGTGACACAATGACCTCATTTTCCTTAAGACACCATCAGCAATGTCCTTCTATGTTCTTGGGCTTCTTTATAAAAGAAAAGAACAATATACCAGGAGAGCCTCACTCCCTTCCGTGACAGAGTGGAGACATAAAAACGGTTTGTTTTAGCAAGCCGCAGCCTGGTGCATAATGAAACATGCAGCCATAAATAAACACTCTCAAAGTTTGTGCAAGATCATATTAAGACAGATGCTAAAGCTCATAATTGCAACACACTGCATATTACTGAAACTTTTCATAAAATCTAATGAGATTCTAACTTATAAGGAAAGCGGCGATGAAAACTTGTAGCAACATAATTGGATGACACCTTCTGTCCAGAGGGCAAAGGGAGTTAAAAACATAACTGGCATTGGTATTTCTTTAAGGGAAGCAACTCAGGAAGAAACTTAAAACTCAATAAGTGTAATTTTGATTGCATTATCTTCTGCACACTAGAATGAAGAATTTTTAACAAAAGGCTTCAGAAAAGATAACAATTCCCACCACTAAAATCATTAAGAGATGAGGATCTTCTGGGATGGCAATAAGGAGTGGGAATAAGGTAACCACCATGATCACCCTTGTTTCCTAACTGTGAACTGTAAAGTCCCAGCAAATATGCTGAATTTTTTTGCTTCATCTTGTTTTGTGGTACTGGGGATTGTAGAAAGGGCCTTTGCACTGAGATCCATCCTTACTCTTTGATTTGTTGTTATTTTTGATACAGAGTTTTGCTAAGTCACTATGTTGCCTGGGCTGAACTCAAAATTCCAGACCGTCTGCCTCAGTCTTCCAGGGTTCTGGGGTTATAAACCAGCTTGTTTTGTAGGGAGCACCAACATGTGAGGGGAAAAAACCCACTTCGATGTCAGTCAAAAGGAAACAAAGATCTTGAAAGAAACAGAGAGATGTAATGAGTCTTATGTTTCCTTTTCTGTAACTTGTTAATACAGAACACAACAATTCTTTTGGAAATAAAAACGGCTACATGTCAGCTCAAGGTAAGAACCAGTGACAATCTCTTATGATCCTGCTAAGGCTATTAACAGAACCCAGCTATTCTTGAGGAAGGGGAGAGGAGTTTCCTTATAACCAAGGAGCTCACAGGAAAGTCTCAGACTTACTGTGGACCATGCTATCACTGAGTACTGAGGACTAGATTTACTGTAGTTACACACATGTCATTGATTGCATATGTGACTAAGGGCACAGGCTCTAAATTTTGCTTTTCTACTCATCACACTTCACTTGCGAGACCTTGGGCAATTAATTTAACATCTCTAAACTCAGCTTCCTGGATGATTAAATAGGAACAAGCATTTTTACTTCATAGTATCATCATGAGCATACGACCAATTTTCTACAGCTTTTAATGTTTTGCCATTAATGTTTCATAAACTTAATATTCACTAATAACTATCTAATCTTCCTTTTTAAATTTTAAAGAGCGAAAAAGGTAAACAAACAATGAAAATGAGTTTTGAAACAGGTTAGTAGGACAGTTGCAGTAGTTGATACACTGTGTGTTGTCTTCGTAGTAGCTATTCAGAGATCAAGATAAAGGTATGATATCGTGTCTAAAAATATTAGCACAAAACAGGTATCTTTAGTAATAAAAACTGTATAGTGCCTTTCAGAATTACACATTCCCTTTATATATTTTATTTGACATAGAGTCTGTGGAATGAAAGCTATGTTTTTCATGCGTGATAACTTATTAGATAACAACCTAAAACAGCAAGTACAAGGCCCAACACAAGATCTCAGGAAACAGTTGTTGTCCCTTTCTTCCCTCAGTTGCTTACATGTGTCCTGAAAATGAGTGAAATCTAGGATGAAGTGATGATCATGTTTGAATAAACAAACTTTTGAATAGAAGAGTTTTCATTTCTTAAAATCGAGAAGATGTAGAGTGGCTTTGGTCTGGTCAAGCATTGCTAATGGTTCAGAAAAGACTTCAGGATAATGATGCAGAAAGAAATGTATCAGAAAGTTAATCTTCCTTCTTGTTCCTTCCCAATCACACCTAAACCAAATGGCACCTCCAGTTAGAGTAGAACATGTTCCAGCATCTTCACCCTCTCCTGAATATTAAGAGGAAATGATTAATGAACCTGTTGCTGCACATGCTAAATTAAATAACAATGAAGAGATTAAGAATGCCTTTTCCATTATATAGTACTGCACTTTAAATCCTAATGTGTAAAGTAGGCTATTAGTTTTCAGCCAGGCTTTTTAATAGATTTGTTTATGAATTTTTCTCACCTTTTCTGCAAACAAGTCATGCAGCAAATTCTTATTCCTTTACTCTACTTAAGGAATCAAAATTTCATATCACCGGTAAATAAAGCAGATCTCTGACCTGGAGATTTTACTTAACTGTCATTTTCAGACAAATTAGAATGGATAAGTAAGATATTTAGGACTTTATGCCTCACCACACATCTGAGACTCCCACAGTATAACTGTTTTCTCAGGGTTTTCAACATCTAGGAGTCCTCAGGACAAAAATATAGCTTGTAAATACAGGACAATTAAATAGCATCTGTCGCTGTTTCCATGGCATCACATATTCAAACACTTCTGCTTCTAAATCAAATAAGTGTGAAAAGAGATCAATCACTGTTCGCCAACCATTGGATGAATTCTTGTCCTTTATGTATTTCTCCTAATTTTGTCATTTCTTAGAATAACTTCTGATACTGGAATGTAACCTTCCTTCTAATAGAAAAGTGAGTTATTTGTATTATTTTTGAGAATGACTAGTTGCCAACAAAGAGGACTCGAACAATTATTTGGGGAAGACTGGGGCAAGTTGTTATCCAAAGAGAAGTGGTTTGAGAAACCTATCAGCAATTTTCAACTGATATTTATCAGTAATAGAGTGAAATTAAGATGTGTTCGATGTATTAAATGCTCCTCAGTGTATAGGAAGAAAAGTATGCAGAAACAAGAATAAGGTGTAAAAAGCTATAAAAGTACGTATTTCTCTCTGTGTGTAAGAAACATGCAAAGGAGGAAGAGGGAGAGAGAGGGAGTAAGGGAGAGAGAGAGGGAGAGAGAGAGAGGAAGAAAGTAAGAATATGATACATTTGTAAACTCATTTTAAAACATTTTCAGAGTTTTCTCCAAGTAATAGTTTTTAAATTAAATACTACATACATATTGGTCACTCAATATTTCTATTAAAAACAAGAGAAAAATAGTTTTTAGCGCACTTTACCCATTCATTAATTAACATGTTATATGAGTTGTGTATCTTCATGGAACAGATTCTATAGTCACAACTTCTACTTTGTCTAATTACAAAGCAATAGGGAATATTTGTTTAAAGGCAATTTCACATCATTTTTCTTAGTTATCAAGCTGATTTCCAGTGGTTGTTAGAGAGTATTTTCATAATCACCTAGTAGATCGACCAAGGTGAAATCAGTAAACATCATATTGTATCTCTCTGTATTTAGCTATTGTGAATTTCTTTGACTTTTGTTCTATTTCTTTGTAGGGTCAACATTCTTATACCAAATTTCAGAATTTTGCAGCTAAGGTTCTGAAAGTAGAATGGAATATATTCATTTGGTCATAAGCTTTAGTTTAAACATTTTACTTTAGGAGACCTGTTAGGTAAACAAAGACTCCTAGTGATTTGATGACTTCCTTGCATTCTAGGAGTGGTCTTTTTATTTATTTTTTTTTAACTTTGCTACCCTAAGCATCCAGATACCTTCTTCGGAAAGTTTGCATAGGAGAAGCAATTCTCTTTCACTTGATGTGCCCTGTGATTCCATCTCTTTCACCTTATGTAACAAGCTAGGTCAACGGGAACAGGTACAATTTTCCCCAAGGAGCATTGGCATGTGCACAACAATACAGACTGAGTTCTGCAGCCTGGATATTGGTTTTTCCAGTAAGGTGGACTATCATCCAGGCATTTCCTGCTATTACATGGTTGGCTGACTACATGCTCGCTGATTCCTCCCAAGTTCCCTATCAATAAGTAAAGGTGCACAGAGGTGGGTTCACTCTCCAGGGACACAGCCCAGGAATGTCTAGCTTTGATGAGTTTTCCGTGGGCTGGTACGAGCTTGTGGGGCTATGTGCATTCTCTTGATCTCCTTCCCTATCTCCTTTATTAATTTCTGTTTCATACCTGCTCTGCGAATTGATAATGATGTTATTCACACTCTCAGGTTTGCTGGCTATAATTCTGAAGTGAATCTCCTGGTCAGCATTACATTTACAGTGATAAAGCAGTCTCTGCCTAGGGACTCAAATGTTGTTTCTCCATCACCGTGGTTACTGAAAATGTCACATTGATAAGGTAAATCTATGCCACAAAACAGTGAGGATTGTAGATTTTACAGGCTTCCCTGAGAAAATGAGAGAGTTTTTATCTCATGGAACATTGGAAACTTCATAAAAATCTCTATTCAACACTTGTGTCCCTGTACTTCATTTATAAATTAGTCCTTCCTTTATTTATTCCATTTTTTAAAAATGGCATTTCCAATATCCATTATTGTTTTAATATTTTGACTCTTTCCCCAAGTTGGACATCCCCTGAATAAAACAAAAGTCCTTCAATTAGCCAAACCTACATTCCCTAGAGGGCAGATTAGTGACCAGCAGTATGGTGCAAACTTGACTTAGAAGTTTTCACGCCCTGACCAAAGCCGTTTGTCAAAATTTTCATCTATTTTTTTTTCCCTTTCTGTGGGAGAAGCAGGGACAGGGAAAAGGTAGACATGAAAGGGAAGATTATTCTGCTGGAAAAAAATAACATTTTCTCCTTTTTAATTATGAGCAAACTATTGGAAATTTGAATACACTATCCTCAACCATGGCCACAGCCTTCAAATGTATAAAGAAATCATTGAGAGTAAAGCCATAGTTCAGAGGTACACTCCAGGTTTAGCATGCGTGAGGGCTGAGTTCAATCCTTAGAACCATAAAAAACAACGACTCAATTTTTACCTATCAAAAAAATCACATAACAATGTAGATCATGCAGTCTGTATTCATCAAAGTAAGTTCCTGGAACTCTAACCTCTGTCATTTTTATTAAATGTATTTTAGTAACTGATTTTATACAATTGATTATTCCAGAAAGAAAAAAATATCTTTAAGTAAAGGTCAAACAGTAAGAGTTGAAGGAAAGCAAAATCACTAATCAGCTCTGAATATGGGTGAAAATTCCGAGCCTGCAGGTGAAATGCCTGTAGTCTCATCATGAAAGCAGTTGATGAAAATGTATATGGGGGAAAAAAAGGTGGGTTGCTTTGGAGCTACTGCCTCTGTGAGTTTTCAGTCATGTGTTTGGTGCTGAATCTGTGGGCTGGCAAGGATGGGAACTAGAAGTGCAGGATGCAAGAATGAAGATGCAGAAACCAACACCCTGCTGCCAACCTCTTACTTCTACTACCGGGTCTCTGTAACATGAGAGCTACTATTTCACTTCTCCAGAATCTCATGAACTTTACTTTGAACAACTCTAGGTGCAAATGAAGTAAACTGTAAAGGAAAGAGATCCTGCGAAATGTGATTTCCACATAACCAAAATGATACTAGGACCACCCAGAATTGTGTCTGTGTTAAGCAGCTTTCCTATTGCTGCGACAAATACCAGATGTAGCCATCTAGAGAATGAGAATTTACTTTGGCTTAGGGTTTCACAAGTTTCAGTCCATGGTCAAGTGGCTCCAAGACAGGAGCACGACAGCAGAAGTCCAGGATGGAGAAAAGCTGCTCAGCTTGTGGCATCTGGGAAGCAGAGAGCAGGGGACAAGTAACAAAGAGAGACAGTTCAGGCCCCAGATATAGCCCTCACCCATGAGTCACCCAGACACATAACAAGTGTGGTTAACCACTTTCATAGGTGTCTCTCAAGCTAACCAACTTCACAATCAAGATTAACTATCACGGTGTCCCATGAGGAATTAGACTGTGGGTAAGCTACTCCTATTATTTTCTGTGAAGGTGGTCAATCATCTTAGATTGAGAATTGCTAGCCAGGAGAGTCTTGGATGTTTCAAGAGGACACAAAGAGGGCCAGGGATGAAGATCAGTGGCACAGCACCTGCCTCGCAAGCATGAGGCCTTGAGTTAGATTTCTAGTACTAAATAAATAAATAAATAAATAAAGGGCACACAAGCAGTGAGAACACCTGGCCATTTCAGAGAGTTAAGGCAGATATTCTGATTTGAAGGTGCTCTTTAGATGCATGTGCTCACTTCTTCATACCCCTCTCATTCTTGACAAAAACTCCCGTGAAACCTACCACAGCATCTTTGGTGTACATCAAGCGCTTAATTCATGTTTACTGAACACATGAGCAATGACACGTGGATCTATAAAATAAAGGAAATGGTTTTATTGTGTTAGATTTTAATCCTACAAGAAGCACTGTCCTCTCCCGCAACCAATTAAGGGGGCTTAAAGCAGACAATGAAGTGAGAAATATATTTATTCCCAGTAACAAATGAGCTCCATGTCTGACTTTTGCCAAATAGCATTACTTCTTTTACATTACTTCTCTCCAAATAAGCTTCAAACTACATTTCTCCTTTCTTATCTGAATGTCTGCTTTAACATTTTCCTATTTTTTCTGTTATGTTCTCCTCAAGAGTCTTTGTCTCTTGCCTCTTTGCTGTGTTTCAACTTCTCTGCCTGCTCATTATGGAATTCCTTTTTCCTTTTTTTACAGTCTCAAAATCAAAAATCCATTTTAATTGGAATGTATGACTTTACAGGAGAGAAAATTACAGACCATCTACCCAAAATGTTGTCAGCATCAGGCTCCTGAGTGTGAGATGGGAGGTTTTTCCCACTTCGTTAGCACTCATGCTACCAGTGCTGGATCACACTGTTTTAATGCTGAAAAAAATAGCAAATCCAATTCTAGAATCTTAGGGTTCAGAAAGAAATTCTTTTTATCTTACATGAACAGTGAGCTCTTGATTCATCTTCATTTGTTTCCACTTGGCCAGTTGTATATGACAGCTCTCTAGAAAGAACTGTGTCTGCAGAGTTTTAAGAACTCTATTTTGCTTTACTCTATTTCTCATGGAGTTTCAGATTAGCTTTGGTGCTACTCTGTATAATAATCCTAAGATAAGAATTGGAATTTTGAAATAAGCAATGAAAGTTGGAATTTCACTATAGATTTGTAGCCATGTCTTATAAAAGATATGAAGTGAAGGTCACTGGGTTTGGGCCGAAAATGTGAATTAAGCCTTACTATCATACTAAATTCACAGATACAAATTTGAATTGACTGATATTTAAAAACAACCTACTTTTCTGGTTATTTTGCTTTCTTTAGTGGAAAAAAGATCTGCTTTCAGGATATCTTTCTAGTAAAAGAACTCATATCTTTACTTTTTTCCACCCTAAATACTCTTTCTATGGACCGAAGACAGAACATTTCAGAACCTTTAAAAAATTGACAGATACCATGTTCAAGCACCTTTTGTCTAAGGATGATGAAAAGAATAACCACAGAGAGAGGGTCATTAAAATCTTTTCCAGGGAAGGACTACAGCTCAGCGGTAGATTTTGCTAAGTATATCTGAGACCCTGAGTTCCATCCCCAGTATGGTGTGGGGAGAACTTGCCAAAAGTAACTTTGCTGTCATGTGGAAGACCTGACATTAGAAAAATATAAGCTATGAAAATCAGATGCTACCTGGTTGGGTGTGTCAAATTTCCCAAATTCCTAGATGAATAATAGTATGCAGGGTCTGGCCCCAGAGAGCTTCTAGACAAAGGAGTCTTCTATTTTGTTGATTCAATTTGATGTGGAACATATTTCCTTGTTAGTGATTTAAAACAACTATAGTTACCTCCAGATGTAGTTGGGAATGCCTGTAATCCCAGCACCTGAGAGGCTGAGGCAGGATGATTGCTTGAGTTCAAGGCCAGACTGGGGTACACAGTGAGTTCAAGGCTAGCCTGGTCTACATAGTGAGACCCTTTTGCTCCCCCCACCAAAAACAAAAAACAAAAAAAGAAAACTGTGTGTACCTTTAATTTCAAAATTAACTTGTTTGAATTTATTCAGTGGGCACCTGAAACTTCAGTGAAAAAAATAAATGTGTTACAAAAATGCTTTATTTATTGATAAATCTAATGAATCTCCCTTTGGTTGATTAGAAACATACTCCCCAGGTTGTGAATCATGTTTATTCATAATAAAGAGCCTATTTGTCCCTCTGCATTTCTCAACTGATTATTATAACACTGAGTACACACATACTAGATTTTCAGTTTCCATGTCCACTAAGATTTTTAACAAAGGACAGGTTCTACAGAGACTCTCTGTGGAATAAGCATATAGGATCTGGAGATAAACAAAGTCAGTAAAACCCATCTCTACTTCCTACTAGCTAGCCAGTTCCCTAAATTTCCCTGAAAAGATTTCCAGAATGGACGAGTTTCCAAAATCATCTACTTTTGTAAAATGGGAGTATTAAAAACCACCTCAAGGACTGTTTTGAGGAATAAGTAAGAGAATCCATAAAGTGTATTTTAAACCTACTGTGAATGACAGGTATGCTTGTAATACTAATAATCTATGTATTGTTAAATCCATCACTGGAACCCAACTCACACCTGTGACATTTATGAAATTATCTGGTCATTTTCAGCATTTCAGTGGGTTGTGCATGTTTCATTTACTGCTCTAAGTGAAGCAAGAAGGTTTCTGTCAGTTTTGCAAATGAGAAAATGCACAGCCTCTGATACAATTGACGCACATTTCATTAGTAATCTATTGGATAGGAGAAAGGGCAATCAACCTCTTCTGAAAAAGCCTGCTGAACTAACTCTAGGAAATTTAAAATACAATAAACTATTTTAATAAAAAGTAGAAAAGAAAGAAGAAAGAGAACAAAAGATACTTAAAATGTATCACTGTCTCTTTCAATTTTGCCAGTGGGGAGTAGAATTTAAAATGAATAATAACAATAAGAAGAACAAGAAAAATAAGAATTAAACCCCTGCAGTTGTATAAGTTTGTTATATCCCAAAGCATAGCTACGTATTTTATTAATTTGTCACAGAGCTGTGAATAAGACGATCTTATGCTGCTTTTATATATACAGAAGATGATTGCAAAAATAAAACAAGTGACTTCCTTAAGATTACATGCATAGTAGATAGACACTGCCCACTCCACTGCACTGACCACACAAAAAGTTGGAACCTGACTATCAGGTGAGGGGGCAAATAAAACTCAATGAACGTGGATTCCATTTTCTTTCTTTCTTTCTTTCTTCTTCCCTTCCTTTTCCCCCTCTGTCTTTGTTACGTTCCTTTCATTATTGAGACAAAATACCTGACACCTAAAATGAAGGAAGGAAAGGTTTATTTATCTTACAGTTTTTGGAGGTTTCAGTTCATACTCAGCTGGCTCCAAGGCAGGGTGGTGTGGCTGAGGGTCAGCCGTTCATGGCCGCCACAGGTGACAAGCACAAAAGGGCAAAAGTGGGGTAAAGTGAGCCTCCTTCCTTTCCCTATACTGTGTGCTGGTTACCCACCCCTGGGCAGGTGCAGCAGTCACACCGCCAATCCCAGTGCTAGACAACGAACCAATCACAAACTCTAGATTCAGTGGCCTCCAGGACTGCATGAGTGTTGGGGGCCACCCAGACACAAACCATAAAAGCTTCCCTTTCTCCTTCTCCTTCTTTATTTTTCTCCTTTTTTTTTTTTTTTTTTTTTTTGTTAAGGTCCCACTATGTGGGCCCTTGAATTTAAACTCACTGTGTAGTGCAGGTTAGTCTGAAACTTCCGGCAGTCTTTTTGCCTCAGCCTCCCAAAGGCTGGGATTACATGCCTGTACCTCCAGGCTCAGCTAGCATAAATGCTTCTTAAAGAACCCTCATCAATTTTATTTCTAAATCTCACTATGGGCTTATTTCTTGCAGATATCCTAATTTTCTCCAAAAACTAACTTTTTCTTAACTGACTTTTTGTAAATGAATATTGCTACTAATTCTAGACTGAATTTCTCTCTTAGAAAAAGCTAAGGAGAGCCAGGTGTGGTGGCACATGCCTATAATCCCTGCACTCTGGAAGACTGACAAAGGAGGATAGCAGGTTTGAGTCTGATCTGGATAATTTAGTGAGGCCCTGTCTCAAAATAAAAATAAAAAAGGCTAGGGATATGCAGCTCAGTGGTAGAGTGTCCATGGGTTCACTCATTCTCAGTAACACAAAAACAGAAAGAAAGGAAGAAGAAAAGGAAGGAAGGAAGGAAGGAAAGAAGTAAGGAAGGAGAAAAGAAAAGAAAAGAGAAATGAAAAAAGAAGGAAAGAGAAAAAGAAAGAAAGAAAGAAAGAAAGAAAGAAAGAAAGAAAGAGAGAAAGAAAGAAAGAAAGAATAGAATGAAAAGGAGAGGAGGAAAGAAAGGGATGACATATGGAAGATGGTAGTAAGGAGGTGGAACTGAACTACAGAGCATGGAGACAACACCGATGAAGAGAGATAGGAACTTGAAAAACAGCTCCAAGGGCAGTGTGACCAAGCATTGATCCAACAGGGAAGCAGGGTAACGTCCTCAACAATACCTATCTCAGAGGATGCTGGTCTCAACTGGGGAGGAAGGCAGGAAGGTAAGAGGACAGCTGGCAGGGGAAAACAACGCTGCTGTCCCCAAACTTGCCTATCACGATAGTGGGTGGACTTCTCTCACCACTATTCCTAGGTATATTTGCTTTTTCTAGAAAAAGGTAAGGAAAAAGATACAGTTTTGCAATAAATGAATAGATCTTTTATTAATCTAGAAGCGCCACCAAGTATGCTAAAAACTATATTTACATCTCATAATAAGCTGGCAAAGTCAAAGGAAAAATTACAATTTTTGATTCAATCCTAGTGCTGGATCAGAATCTTAATTCTGTCATTTTCTAGCTATGGGAGGTTTGGTCCTGTCTCACACTGAGCTACATCCTCATTCTGATTGTCATTCTTTATTTACAAATGAGAATAATAATATGCACCTAGCAAAGTTATTGTAAGAAAAAACTACTACATTGTATATTTTGCAAAATAGAAGGGGATAAGATATTTGAGAACAGTAGTCATTATTGTTAGTACTATCACTGCTCCTTGTGTTTCACAACTTGCAATTCAGAGAAATGCACAAATCACAGGTGTTTAGTAATTTCAGTTACTGCAAAGCAAACATACTCAGACAACCAGCCCAGGACTAAGAGAAGAAGCAGCTCTCTAAAGTATTTTTCTTAACTTTATGTAGTCACTTTTCTTTTAATACAAAATGTGCATTTTGCATTGTTTTGAAAATTTTGCTATTGTGTCTTGTGTATTTGACAAAACATTGCACTTGTTAGAACTATAGTGTATGGCTGTAGTTCATTCCTTTAACTTGCTCCATAGGATTTTATTAACAATGATTATTTATATCATTAAATACTTGTTATTTAAAATATGCATTTTATTTATATTATTTATATTATTAAGTATTTGGAGTACTTCTAGCTTTTAGTTAATCACAAACATTGTTTTCCTGAAATGTATCATATTTATCTCTGGTAGTATCAATGCAGTTCTTCCTTACATAAATTTAGGAATGAAACCGTTAGTCATGGATTGATGCACATTTAATTTTAGGAGATCCTAGAAGTCAGCTTCAAAACCGATTCTTCCCATTTCCCTGCCACAGGGCAATGGTATTAAGAGAATTCCACTTTCCCTGTATCCTCACTAACACTTGCTCTTCTCAGTTTGGAAGACTCAGCTCTTGTGGTGGGTTTCTCTATGTAATGAGATTTTAACTTGCATTTAACTAAAAACTAATAAAATACAATTTCTTAATACATTTGTTTGCTGTATCAATATATTTTATGCAGTGACTACTTAAGTATATAGATCTCTTTCTACTACCTTTTACTTTTTGTAGCCCTTTTCTCTCTGATTTAGTTGAAATTTTGGACATATTCTGTATACAAATTATTTGCTAGGTGAAGAAAAATGTTCCCCATTTGCTCTGTGGCCTTTTCTCTAACTCTAAAAATGTCAGAGGACACAACTACTGGCCAAATACTCCTTACAACACATTATAATCCGTTTGTTTCTTTAAGAATCTTTTTGGTTTCTGTCTTGTAATTCAACTACTTGAAAGATAACAATACATAACGTGGTAACTGTTGTTCATTAGATTCCCTTCCTTGAATTTAAACCTTCAGACTTGTGAGTCAAAATAAACCTCTCTTTACTTTGTAGATGGTTTGTGACAGATATTCCTTAACAGTGACTCAAAGCTGTCTGACAAAAAGTTGTAATGGAGAAATCTAATCAGTATTAAATTTCTCTATATGTAGTCCCACACATCACTGAACTTTCCTGGGCATTTATTTCACAATGTATTAACTGCCTTACATATGCATAAAATATTCCATCACAACTTAGAGTTGAAAGACAACACATACGTATGATCTTATTCAGTTTGCCATGTCAGGAATCCAAGAGTGGTACGATTAGTGGTTTTAGCTCTGTCCCCAGTGATGTGAGAGTTGAGATATTGGCGAGGGCTGCAGGATCTGAAGGTTTCACTGGGACTGGGGAATCTGCTCACTAAGTCATTCATGTGGCCATCTCCACACAGCCTTCAAAACAGGGTAGGTGACTTTAGAATGAATGAGGTAGAGTCTGTGATGCCTTTTAACTCCAGTACCAAGGTTTTACTTCATCACTTCTTACTGGCTTTTCCTTTTCAATCAAACAAATCACAAAGTAAACCTCCACTTACCGAGGGATACTTTAGACCCTACACTTGAGGGTTGGCCTATCAAGCGATTTTATATAGGTACGTAACTTAGACCATCATACTATCTATAAAAATTCTTATAATGCGGGCTATGGGTAGGCTTCAGTGGGGTCTTTAAGACCCCTTGAATTAAAAAAAAAATGTAAGCCTTTTACATACCCACTGGCTGCTTCTCCCATCTAGTCCTGAAGGAGAGAACTGGGCTTGCTGACACACATCATGCTGAAAGACTTACAGTCAGCAGCATTTGTCAAAACTTGTTACTCATAATTATAGTAGTAATGGAATACTGATACTTCATTAGGAGTTTGGTGAATTTTTACAGATGTGTCTATATAACTAACACTTAGGTCAAATTATAGAACATTCCATTACCCCAGTATCCCATACACCAGAAGGCTGTAGGAGGCCCCTGACTGGACATCACTGTCCCCACTGCTATGGTTTGGATCTTGAGTATCTACTCCAAGGCCCACAGTTGAAGACTTAATCTCACCGTTGTGGTTTTGGCAGGTGGTGGAATCTTCAAGAGTTGCAACCTCGTGGGAGGTCTTCTTGTCCTGGTGGAGATGCCATTGAAGAATGCCGATTCCTTTCTCCTCCTGTCATTTCCACTTTGCTACCACCAGGTGAGGGACTATACTCCATCCGATATGTCCCCATCATAATTTGATAACTTTCCACAGGTCCAAAGCGACAGGGCCAATCAATTCCCGACTCCAACCTCTGAAATCATGACCCCTTTTCTCTCTGTAAAGTGATTCATCTCAGCTATTTCTTATAGTGATGAAAAGCTAACACAGTTGTCATGGATGAGTTTTGTCTAGTTTAAAACTATCTTTACATAGAATCATATCATGAAAGCTCCTGTACCTGGCTTATACATTACATATAAGAGTATGTGCAGTTATCCTTAGTTCAGCTAGATTATCTGGTTGAAATTCAGCCTGCATGGGTGTTTGGAATTCTTATCATCAAAAACTCACTTCTTAAGAGGCAAGCATTACTTTCTGGAAGTATGAGAAAAGCATAGTTGAGAGCTAAAGTAAAACCCTGGATGTTTCAAGAGAAGAAGCCCTGTGTTTACATTGATACATTAAATAATTATGTTTTTCATCCTTCCTGTGTGCTAGGATTTCGACACATGATGAGAATGCAAAAAAATAAAGAGTCAAGGTACTAAATCAAAATAAAGAGTCAAGGTACTAAATCAAAATAAAACAAACATTCCTAGGTATGGTTTTCTGTCAAAAGCAGCTCCAGTCACTGTGATTATAACACAGTGTTCCAAATCTGGAAATAAACCCACCAAAAGCAGGGAGCTCCAGCAGTCTAAACAGCTGCTTACCAAATTAGGCAGTTTTTAACCAAATGATTTAAACAGCTTCATGATACAAAATACTCGATATAATTTGTTCTTTGTATTAGGCTTGACTTCAATAAGGCAATTCACTTCCAATATCACAGTATCTATGAGGAAATAAGTAAAACAAATAAATTCCCATCTAAGACTATCTATTAAGAAATCTATTAAGAAATTAAAATCTAAATATCAGTCACAGGAATAATGCACCAAATATTGATGTTAAAACAGGCAGACTGTTGATGGTTCATCTCTTCCCTGAAGCCTGAATCAGAACAATGAGGAAGTCAACAAGAATGAGTGGTGACACAGATCATGGGTCTGTGTACTTTCTGAAGTTATAGCTTATGTTTTATTCTGTAGATCATCAGCAGCTTTTGAAAGGGTTGAAGAGAGAAAGTGCACGGTCAGATTTGTATGCGAACAACTTCACGCACACTTAAGATAGTGTATTAGAGAGGAAGAAGATGGGAGTGGAAGTCTGCAGCTGTTTTTCTAGGAGTCTCCCTGTGTAATGTGGGTTTGGGGATCTGTTGTTTTCCCACATGATTGCATACTATTTCTTTAAAGGACCACCAAATACAGGTTGAATCAACACTTGGAATTACATGCATCATCGTATAACTAAGCTCAATAGTTGTTTTCAGGTCAGGTGTGGTAGCACACACTTGTAATCCCAGAACTCATGTGGGAAGGAGGATCACCTGGAGTTTGAAGCAAGTTTGGGCTACATAGTGAGTTCAAAGTCAAACTGAACTATATAGCAAGACCTTGTCAAACAAAATGTTGTTTCCCAAATAATTGATTTTGTAAATCTTAAATTGTATTTTGCTGTTATGTCAGTAAACAAAGAACCTTAAAATTATGAATTTTTCTTAATTTTCTTTAAACTCCTAAAATCTACCTTGCTTAGGACATATTTTGTGATCAGTACCTTGCTGAGTCAGTAAACTTAGTAACCAAAAATAGAAACAGTGCCAGTAGAATGAAATGTAAATATTTATTTCAGAGTATTAAAGTGAAAATTAAGTCAGTAAAGTCTGGATTTAATATATTTGATACTTTATGATATTAAATATTCAGTATATCTTGTTATTTGCATTAGGCTTGGCTTCAATAACACGTTTAACTTCCAGTCTAACATTATCTATAAGGAAATCATTAAAACCAGTAAATTCCCCCTAAAAATATCTATGAGAAAATCTTTACAACCTAAATAAGGGTCATAGGAATAATTTGCCAAACATTGATTGTAAAAATATTACAAATGATATGAGCCAAAATTGCTGCCAGGAATAAATGTTAGAAAAAATTGATTGCTTTTAATTAGCTTTTGATCTTTTCTCCACTGGCATTTTATCTTCTCTATAATAAAAAATAATAAGGGAAAAGTGAGTCAAGGTGCTAAATCAAAATGAAGTTATAAAAAAATTTCATCTAGAGAATTCATTCATACCACATAAACATTTCTGGTTCTAAGTGTTATAAATGGTATACCCTCCTACTTTACAAAACATTTAAACAGAACATTAGAAGCTTTCCATAGAAACTAAAAAAATATGGAAAAACATACTAACATGACATTGTTGAGTATAAAGCAGAAAAATAATCCTAAAATCTTCATATTGTAAGCTGTACTGTGAGTATTGTGGGTACAGGAGTTGTCTGGTCTTCTCGTTCATGAGGAGCTGGGTTTTTCTCCATGATGTGGTCCTGGTTCCTGGATTTGTTACGCGGGCATGAGAGAAACATGGATTCTCCCAGGTCTTTGGTTTGGAAGCAAAAATCAGGGAGGAATAACTTGAACATCTGTCATCAAGGCTAACAATGTTGTCTCTGTCCTCTGGACTCTAAACTCAGGGTGTGCACTGAGACCTTTTCAGCTTGAAAACAACAATTAACGACTGAAGACAATGAAACTTCATCTTCATAAAGTACAATAATAATGGTTTTGAAAAATTATTTGCATCAAGTAGCACACATTTTTTTTAAAATGCCATATTTTAACGCTTGCTATTTATAACTTACATTGAAGTGATTATTTTCAGCAAAAAGAATGCTATTCTAATAGCCTCTCAGCTCATGTTCTATGTTCGGTGAACATGCTATAAGAAGAAAACTAACCCCCTAAAAATAAAGTTTCCTAGGATAAGGACCAAAATAGTAAGGTAAAAACAGTTGTCTTATGTAGGTTACTGTGGGCATGAGCAGAATCGTGTTCCTGACTGTTACTGCTAGGAAGTACCATTTGCTTTTGTTTTGATATCTGCTTAAAGAGAACATTGATCTCTTTAAGCAAATGTGTGTATGAATCCTCGTGTCTTACCCCAATATTTAAAAGCTCGCAGAAAAAGCAAACAGAGCAATCATTTCTCAGCCAGATGGAGGAAAGTCAACAGAAGCTCAGTATTCTGAGTAAATATATATATGAAGAATCTGAAGCCAGAACAAGCCAATTCTGGGTTGACCAGGCAACAATAAATATGGCCACCAAGTTATTGTCATTGGAGATAATATCCTGTAGCTATTATTTTTAAATCTTGGAACCCTCTGTGAAAGAGGTCAGAGGGTCAGAGAGGGCTGTCCTTCCACCATGTGAAGATTCTGAAAGATGACAATGCTATCTGTGAATGACAAAGGCTTCTATCATCAAACACTGGGCACACAAATGCCTGGATATTAGATTTTCCAGCTTCTAAAACTGCAAGAAGTAAATTTTCAATGCTTATAAGCCACTCAGCCTAAGGCATTTTGTTAGAGCAACCCAAAGAGACTTCTACCATTGTTATCATAAGTAGACAGTTGCCTTTCTGACTGTAGACAGTTACACTTTCTGACCATTAAGTCCTATTACCTTGTGACACAAGCTTTCCCAATTCCCCACACATCAAACCCAACTTTGCTGGTCCAAACCTTGTAGCCTCACTGTGCCATAATGTTTACCAAAGCAATTTCATCTTCAACTCCACTTCAAGGTCCATCTCTAGTGAAAATCCTAGTGATATCTATGTGACCCTATGGACTTCAATCTGAAAAATTTGAACTATCAAATAAAGATCCATTATTTACAATCCTTCTGGCATCATTTTCCCTACTTTCTGCAATGACTGAGTCTCTTAATTGTTCTTGTCTCCACAACTGGTAATTGTTGTTAGAACTTAATTTTACTTGGGGTTGGTTTGTTTACTCTTTGAGTACTACATATCCTAGATGGTAAACATGTCTCCTCAGAGTTGTTTTAAATTTTCTTTGGGAAGTCTTCAGGGTTTCATGAATCTAGGACCCATATTTACATCATTCTCTAGGATCTGACTAGTTCAGGGTGAATCCACATCCCATTTACATGCACAATAGCAGACAGGGAGTTGTAATTTCTAGCAAGAAAGTTTATTATTTACAAATTCTGCTGTACATAGAAAGCTTCCTTGTCATTTTCTTTCCATTGGCCAGTTCATCTAGGTTCTGTCCTATGGACCTCTACTACACTTTGAAGGTCTTAAATCAGTTCTAATTTTCAAGTTTCGTGGTGTAAGGTCACAAGTCTTTCCTCCTTTGAACCTTAGAATTCCACACATATAACACCAGTTCTTAGATATGACACCTTGGGCAGTGTAAGTGAAGTTAACTACTTGGAATTTGACTTTCCCAGAATGCCTGAGGATTTTCTTTCATTGGCCTTAAATTGTTTAAGATACTATTTATTGTTGTTACTATCATTACTATATTATATTAAGATGTTTTTCCTGTATGCACACTTAAGGTCTGTTTTCCCTGTTGCCTGAACCATAATTCAGACTTTTCCCCCATTTTCACATGGATTTATCATTTACATTACATATTTTAACTATTGAAACCAATGACTTTTCAGAAAAGAGGCACTATTGTGATATCAGTAAGAGATATCTTGTTTGGGATACTGATATCTTGTTTGCACATACTAAAATATGCTCTAGCCTTGAGAAGCACCCTCAGCCCCAAGAGATAACTTTAATGCAGATAAACTTTTATCAAGACTACTAAAAACACACTATTTAAGGGAAAGATATAGGTGCTTATTTCATTTATGAAAACAGCTGTTTGTGGATGAACTCACATGATCTATCTATATATATATTTTTTTCAGATTAACTACTGTCTTGCTTTTTCATTCATTAAGACAGTCTTTCTGAAAGTATTTTCCATCATTCATCCAATGGTGTCATAGGGGTTGGAAGTATAGAAATGGATAAAATAAATAAAATTGTGTAATTATCAGGGACTTAGAAATTAAATGGCTCAAAGATGAAAGATAACAGGGAATAAAGAAGATGGGGCATTTACCTGGAGATGACATCAAGAAAGTGAGGCATTATTCTGAACTGGAACTCTAAGAAGATGGGGAATAGAGAGATGAATATAGCTGAAGTGTTAGCGGAGCTGCTAGAAATGAGTGTTCTAGGAGAGCTGTTGACGTTTGTCTACTAAGAATTAAGGCACTGGAAGTAACTAAGGGTTAGATCATACTGAGATTTTGGAAGCAAGACCAGGACTGATGCAAGTGAAAGAATTCAAGCAGGGAACAGCATACCATACAACCATATTTTGTATTTTAGAAAGAAATCTTGTCTCCTATGAAATGCAGTCCCAGATGTTTGACCATAAGGGCACATGTTGTCAGTTTTCTTCCTCATCTTGAACTCACTAAGCACAATATGAAGACAACTCAGCCAGAAGACACCGGGGTGACCGAAAGCGTTTCACCCCGCCAATGATATGGACGACTCTGACACCGCAGCCTGCTGAAAGAGACTGCGGAGTGGGACGAGAGCGGGCAGTATTCGCACAGGCTCAGCTATACTCAGACTCTTGCTGGTGCTGAAAGCAATCCAGAAGATGAAAAACTTAGACTGCTTTAATTTCTCATCTTAAAACAGAAAATTTAAAATTTCATTATGGAGCTTACGGTTATGAAATAACAAAACTTCACTTGAGCTATTCAGGTCTAGGATGTGGAAAAGAAGGGAAGAGTTGGAATAAAATTAAATTTTCTGCAAATTATTCTGCTGTGGGCTCCAACATATGATTTTGCAATTGAGGAATACTTTCGTTTCTTAAAGATTCATATTTCCAATGCTTCCTAATCAAATAGATCTCCATAGCTTGCCTGTGGGGTATTTTTTGAATAATTGGCTAGAGTATATAAATTCATACAACCTGAACATCATAGCTTGGTACTTTGGTTTTCCATAGGTAATGTGTTCCTGAGAAAGTATTAGTTAAAATGTGTTATTAAATTCAATTCTAGGCAAAAATGTATTATTAAGAATTTTTTCAAAATAATGACTGATCTATTGCCACACCATCAAAGGTATATTATGCTTATGACAAATTACGTTGAAATTACTAGTACCACACTGACTCGTAATAGACCCCATTTTAGTTATGTTGGTGTGGCTTTTTCCTTAAATTTGTCCTTGGTGAAATCCAATATATAAAAAGCATATTTGTATATGAAAACAATACCTGAAGTGAGTTGGGAGATGTCTTGTTAAAAAAAAATGATGTCATTTGCTCAGTTTCAATGTGGGCGATTCTGCAGTCTCAGTTAGACAAATAAACAAGTTCATGTGGCGCTTGCTCTTCTAACACCCTAAACTATGAGCTGCTAGTCCTTCCCTCAGAATGGGTGAAAACCAGTAAAAAAAAAAAATGCTATCTGAAAAAGTGTCCATTTAGAAGTAATTGTCAATGTTTCAGTTGTTAGATTTTTCACACTTCTTGCCAATCCAAGGATGCTCTTCACACCTCTGGCAGAAGTCAACCTGCCAAGCTGCTACATTTTATTTTGCTGTTCACATATCATGGGCTGCGTGAGACAGCACTCAGGAGCAACTGGCTACATAGAAGTGGCTGAGAAACAAGACCAATGCTGTTAAAAAATTGTTTGAATCTCTGCCTGGTCTTGAAGACCCTCCATGGCTCTCAGAGATGTTTTATATGTATTGGATTGTGGATGGTTGATAAGATAGTGAGAGTTCAAAAATTTCAAAGAATACTCTACTTTCACTAATTTATTTTAACTAGTAACTTCTATTTTATTTTATTTTATTTATTTATTTATTTATTTTGTCTTTTTGAGACAGGGTCTCACTATGCAGTTCGGGCTGGCCTGAGTTCACGTTGTAGCTCAGGCTGGTCTTGAACTTGCAACAATCCTACTACCTCAGCCTCCTGAGTGCTGGGATTACAGGCATGGGCCACCATGCCCAGCCATAAAATTTCTAAATTTTTAAAGCAGCTTCAGATTCACAGCAAAATTGAGCAAAAAGTCTAGAGAGCTTCTATATATACTCTATCCCCACATATGCACGTTATTAAGTTACTATGCAGTGAGTATTAATCACTTTATATCTTCTATTCTTACTTTCATTAAATTGATTGTAAGGTACTTCATTAGGGAGAAGGAAATTAATGCGGGCTGATTAACTGATCAAGATACCAAATCCTTAGGCTCTTGAGATAGCATCCTTGGTGGAGGTGCAGTTGATTCTGCATGAGTGGCACTCCGGGGTTTAAGTTCTGCCTTCTGAATTCTTTTGCCCCTCAGAATGAATTTTGCTTCATTTAGAATAAGCAAAATATTATTTTTCTGCATGAATGTTACAAGAAAATGTGTGTACTGGGGCTGTGCATGTGATAGATGGAGCACAGACTTCAGTAAGTAACATAGTGAATGTTACTCCTAGCATACCCTCCCAGTTGGATTGTACATACAATGATTAGTGTCACATCAGTGTCTTGACAGAAGTCATACACAGTGCCTGGCCTCATCTGTGGGGGAGGCACGCAGTCCCTAGGGAATGCCCAAAATCAGAGATGGCACCAAACCTTACATATTGGGGTTTTGCTAAACATACATACCCATCATAAGGTTTAGCTTACCAGTTAGGCACAATGAGAGATTAGTAATGATAAAATAGATTCAACTATAATATATGTGATTAAAATTGTGCTAATCTAGTCTTCATTTCAAAATCTTATTGTACTATATTCACCTTCTTCTTGCTGATGAAATGAGCCGGAACAATGCCTCCCTGATCAAATGAAGTGAAATGGATGATGTAATCACTGTGACACATCAATATTCTATAACTCCAGTTTGCTTGAACACGAGCACTGTGCTGTCATGACAGTCTGATAAGCAACACGCCTGCTAAGTAACTGACAGGTGGATAGTACGTACAACGCGACTATAGTGGACAAAATTCTGATTCTCCTCTCGGGTGGGAAGAAGCAGGAGGAATGCTAAGCTTCAGTGTGCTGCTCAGGATTGTGTACAGTATGAAAGTCATAAATAGTTTATACTTGACCATAGACAACTGAAATTGTAGGTAATGGGGTACTGCTTCTACTGCTTGAGTGATTATTTATGTAAGTACATTGCTAGTCATGTTGATGAACCCAGAAGAAAAAAATTGATAAAGAGAGGTCATGGACATACTAGAAATAGAAAAGTAGAAATTCAGCTTTCAAATAATGATAGACTGTTCAAAACGCAGTTTTTATAAGAATCACATAGACCTCAGCAGCCTTGATACATTTTAACTTGCATATTTCAATATTGACCCTTTGAAAACTTTATGCAAATGCATGAAAACATCCTGCAAGTATAGTTCTTAGATTGACAGAAAAATGAATCTATCAAACTTAGCAAAAACCTGATAATATTCTTATCCTAGGCACAATTAACAGAAGCATCTCTAGTTTTAAGGCTTTTCGTTTAGTTAAAAAAAATAACAGAGGAAGAGAGTCTTGAGTTCTCATTTTGGCTCCTATGTCATGTCTTATATGACCTTAGGCACAACTTTTAGCCTTGAGCAAGCTTCGGCATTTGAGCATCTGTAGCCATCATAGACTTGTACCAAAGGTCAACGGTAAAGGACACAAATGCTACCCCAAGACTGTGTATTGTGACCAGGAGCAGTGAGAAGCTGTCTGCTTAGGTTACAGGAATGTGCCCACTGTTAGGAGTAAGGCAAACAAAGCAATAGGCACAGAAGGCGACTGGTAAGGGTTGAACACTATACCCACTGTAATAAGAAATCCAAGAGGAATGGTTTTAGAGAGCACGAAGTGTAAACTAAGTCCAATTAGATTTCGGCAGCTGAACAGGATTGTTTACATCAAAGACATATTTTACCTCGGTTTTTGATGAAAAGGTGATTGGGTAGTTTCATTGCTAAATTAGGTTTCCTTTTAAGAACAATAAATTTATGAAATAGGCTACAAACATGTCTTGGAAAGCCAGACACTGTAATGGTAGCTGATTAAATGCACTCAGTGACTTACCATTTGAGACAATCTCCTCAGTAGGGAAAGGAATAATGTCACAGGAAAGACATTGAGGAGGCAGAAGGGACCAGAATGATAAATGGAAAGGAGGTTGTATTACTTCTGAGCACTAGAAAAACTGAGATTACAATAGATGAAGAAAAGACATTGAAGAGCAGAAATATGATTGAAGCTTTTAAGATGTTAAAAAAGGATAGTAAAGGTCAATATAGATAAGTTTTGTGAAACATAATGACTAACACAGAAATTTAAGGACACATGCTAAAAATAAGCAGTGACTAGAAGGAAATTACTTTTTTTGATGTTCAGTAAATCTCTGCATACTCTGTCCACTTCTAAAACATTCTTTATTTTGTTAAGCAATAATATCACTAGAAGGCAGGAGCCAAATACCTTATGCATCATTGCAAAGAAGATAAGGAATTAAAATAGCAATTTTTAAAACATTCCTGAAGGTGCACATTTATTTCTTCAGAGGACTGAGGATAGAAATGTCAGAATATGTGAATTTGCTTGTGGACTTTGTTCCTCCAATGAGCATTTGCCTTGGTTTGGCAAAAAATCATTTGGCTTTTACAGTCTCCTAATTATGTTCAAGGTCACTTCTAAACTTGGAGAATCAGAGCTGCGTCAGGGACTGGTGTAAATGAAAACTGAAAATGCTGTGAGGACATGGTATCTAAGCAAGCTTTAGTTTATTTATATTTTTGTTCCCCACCATGTCCAGATGTCATCCTTGTTCCTGTAACAGTGGATACAATTTCTGAAGCTTTCTTTTTAGTGGGTGTATCACTCTGTGGGCTCAGGCGTTCCACCAATGTCTCTTACCATCTCCTCTCCTTTCCTTTGTCTAATATCTACTCTGCGAAGGTCACTAAGTGACAGTTTTCCAAAGGTCTCTCGCTTTCATTTTCCTGAAGAATTCTCTTTATTTCTAGCAATGTAGAATCTCCATGAAAGGGTATTTCTGATATTTTATTTAACATTTTTAAAAATTTCTTTAACAGCCATACATACTGCTTAGAATTACAAGTTACTGAACCTCTTTGACTCTTCGAACAAATTAAGTTACAATATAAAATAGTGCTTTTATCCAGCTATGTGGATTTGCTAGTAATTATGGAAATTCTATAATTTGTCCCCAAATACATAGTTTCAAATCTTGAATAGAAACAAACAATTGCTACGGTCTTACATAATCCCTGTAACAATTTTCTTTGTTAGGTAAAATTCTTCTGTCTTCCTGTATCCTGATCTGTGTGCACCCTCCAATTCTCTCCATCTAACGAAGTTTCCTTTACAGCTAGGCAAATCACTGACCTGTGGTTTCCTGTAATTCTTATCATGGGAAGTCACTTTACAACTTGATAGTGTCTTTGTTCTTGTCTCTCATTTCCTGACCACCTCACTCATGAATGACTCAGCAATCATACATACATACATACATATATATATATATATATATATATATATATATATATATAGTTTGTTTTGTTCTGTTTCTGTTTCTGTTTCTGTTTCTGTTTCTGTTTCTGTTTCTGTTTCTGTTTCTGTTTCTGTTTCTGTTTCTGTTTCTGTTTTTGTTTTTACAGCATCCCTCCTGGGTCAACTATTGGAAATCACTGCCAAGGTATCTTTGTCTCCATCTCCATCATTAGTGATTTCTGGAAGGAGAACAAATTATATTCACATGAAGATAGGATATAATTGTTGTCCAAACTACCCCAATGTCTCCTACTTCCAGTATCTCCACTCCTTTCTGAAAGATCTTTGAAACTCAGTTTCCACTACCGTACAATCTCTGTACTCATTAAAGTAACAACAGTATGTGCACTATACTCAGGAAAATCATGCTTTCAGCTGTGGTCCTGACATAATTTAAGTACTTCCTTTGACATGCGAAAGTGAACTGGTTTAGAAAACAATAAGTAATATGGTCACACTAGCTCTTGTCTAGCTCACATGCAATGTCTGACCATAGAGTGATATACCTGTCACTTTCTTTAACCTTGAGTAATCCATACTCACTTCAACATGGTATGGCTTGACATACATGCACCCTCCAATTCTCTCCATCTAAAAAGTTTCCTTTACAGCTAGGCAAATCACTGACCTGCAGAACCTCTGTAATTACCAGACTTCTGCGTAAAACCTGGTTCATACTTTCCACGTTCATATTTTATGCTTTTTCAGTGTATAACATTGGATTTTTCTCATTCATTCTTAATTCCATGGTAGGTCTATTAACTTGTTTGATATGCCAATTTTCCTTCAGTCCTAGAAATTGACTTTGAATCCCAGCTAAAGACCCTCTTTCTAGGAGACACTTAATCTATACTAAGGAAGCATATACAAATATCAACTCTGCTCGTGCCCTAAGCTTAACTTTCACATTGAACCTCTATTTGAAATCTCTCAGTATAATTCGCTGAACCTAATCTCCTTGAGGCACTCATTGATTGGATCATCCCCACATTAATTTTTTCCCAGTGGATTTCTGCTTCTGTCCATCATTCTTACCGCAAACCTGAATGTCAACCTTACCAGGTTGCATACATTGCCCAGTTTGTTGTTGTTGTTGTTTGGTTTGTTTTACTTCTCCCAGCCCTATGTAGTCAGTGATCCAGTTAGCCCAATTTCAGACTGTGTGAATCTCAATATTGAAACTGACAACACATCTAAAAATTAATATAACGGAAAAAGTCATAAGTGTAATTCAGTCACAAAAATCATGCTTTCAGCTGTGGTCCTGACATAATTTAAGTACTTCCTTTGACATGCGAAAGTGAACTGGTTTAGAAAACAATAAGTAATATGGTCTCACTAGCTCTAGCCTAGCTCACATGCAATGTCTGACTGTAGAGTGATATACCTGTCACTTTCTTTAACCTTGAGGTTTGCCTCTCCCTTTCTTAATTGGCAACTAGGTAATGCATGTTATTTTCATAATGAACAATTGCTTAAATTCAATGAGACTCGTAAACATAATGTACACCCCAAAAATTACTCCTGAATCTCTCAGGTGGTTGTGGGTTCAACTCAGAGGGGTATACAGAAATAGACATGAAACACACTGACACTCCCAGCTTCCAGTCTAGTATAGTAGCTTAACAGTTTAATATATTTATGTATATTAGAGTGATATTTTATACCTATGTATCTGTTGAAGATGGGGGTAAGGACAATCCATCTCTCCAAATTCTAATCATAATGGAAGGACCCACTTGTAAAGTTTTGGGGGAAAGTCACAATGAAACAATAAACTTGTCAACAAAAAAGTTGTTTAACAGAGCAACAATACAAATTTGTTTTTCTTGACCAGTTGAAAGGAAAAGATAAAGACAACAAATAAATACATTATGACAGCTGGCATAAAACACAGAGGATGAAAAACTATAGTAAACCTTTAACTAAACACGCTTTCTGGAACTAAACTGCCAATTAAATAAAAGACTCTGTATGCTGATACTTTAAATGCTGATGTCCTTCTTTTATTGTTTCTGTATTTTAAAGAGAGGGAAAGTAGCATATTTTCTTAAATTTTGAGGACTTTGATTTTATTTTAAAATTTGAGAACTGTTCATTCAGTAGGACGGGCACATAATAAAAGAGTATGGACTTCAGAGACAGAAAATCCTGGAATTTATTCCTGGCTCTATGTCTCAAACCACACAACCTATTCAAGATAGTTGGCCAAACTTAGCATCACTTCCTCACCATATCTGTAACGCTTTCTTAAGCGTTGGGTTTCCTTGTTCTTCTAATTTTATAATCCTTTCTCTTCTTCCTTTCCAGCACAGTTCTTACTAATCTTCCTAGCTGGAGGAAAAATGATTAAAAATCAAACTAAAAGTTCTCCTTACACCCATTCAATCCTTAACTACTCTTCAAGGGCCAGTTCTTAAGGTATGCCTTATAAATATTTTAAAGAGATCTCATTAAAACTGGGACTGGGTACTGACTTACCTAGGAAGACATTTGTTTGTGGTTTAACAGGCTTATGTGAAAGTCTAAAGGGAATACTTATGGAGACAAATATATTTCCCAAATTCAGATTTACATAAAATTGAGGAGAACATCTTATATCCTGAAATGCTATGAGGAACTCCTGTTTCTCATGCTTTTTATGCATAAAAGCATCCTGATTCTTTTTTCCACCATAGACTCTGAGTGTGCAATGCTACACAATAGATTATTAAAGGCAATTCTTCAAATTTCATGTCTTATTTGAGCCTTTTTAAATTGATTAGAATCTTACATCTTTTATTCTGAAATATCTACTATAAACAAGGGCTTTGCCCCTTTCAAATCGTTCTCTTTTTCAAGTCCTATAATTGACTTCCTGTCAATCGAAGTACAAAGAGAAGAGAATAAACATGAGTAACAAGAAAAGGGGTAACTTGGGAAATAAAACTGCATAATGACAGAAGAATAATAGAGTTTTAGAACTAAGAATATGTATGACAGTTGATCAGCATCAGAATTTGCTTGTGAGACATGTAAAAGATTTTTAGTTTATTAACAAAAGTTGCTAAGTGGGCAAAGTTCAATTTTTTTCTTGGCTCTATTTTTCCTCCAATGGGCACTAGTTATTTTTCAACTGATCTCATTTTCTTCTTAATACATGTCATTAATGATTACTAACAGAATTTGGTGCACAGGTAACTCATGGAAATAGTTCCCCCTATTATAGGCATCAAAGCTCTTAAATTGGTATCACCACCTATGGTATGTTGTGTAGACTTACCTGGGATTATCAATCCAGAAACTCTGTAAGGTCCAAGGAAAGAAATACTCCAAATTGAATCTATTTTCATCACACTATATTTTACTAGAATGTATTTAATTTCCATTTATTTAGATATCCCATGTGCAAGATGGATGATTCAATTCTGCAATCCCAGAAACAGTTGCTAAGATAAATAAGAGACAATTAAATTGCAATGAAATAAAGCAATATCCCTGTTAATTATAAAGTCAATTTTCAATAGTGTAATTGTCAAAATTCTGCTATTAAAGAAGAGATTATGTACAAGATAATACAGCATCTATCATAACACTAAAAATACAGAGAACAATTCTAAATGTATTCATTAACGAAAATATTCTCCAAGCTGTTAAAACACAAAGTTACATCTATACAAAAAGACACAGGAAATGCTAAAAATTCGTGAGAAAGGATACAGTCAACCCAAGCCCAGAGAGGTGAATCATGGGATAGTCTACAGTGACAGGACCAATTGCAGGACCTTGAAGAAATCTGATATGATAAGATCCAAGGATGTTTATGGTACAACTCAAAAATTGCCTTCAATATTTTCTGTGTTAACACAGGATTCTGTGTGTGTGTGCATGTGTGTGTGTGTGTGTGTGCATGAGTGTGTGCACGCGCATGCGTATGTTCGTGAGTGTGCTTGGAGTGGGTGTTGAAATAACCTTTTAGTGATTTTAAAATCAAACTTGTTTCAGGTGAATTTCTAATGTCACAGAGGCTAACAGCAAGGGTCTTACTGCTCAGCAATTACCTATGTGTCCCTCCAGTTTTCCTTAGGGCGACTGTGACAGGTTCTTGCCAATGGACTGGCAGGAATGATGTGGTCACCCACAGGTCTACATGAAATCTTCCAATTCTCTCTTTCCCCGTGTGCTGACCACAAAGCCACCGTTTTCAGAGAACACAGTCCAAGGTCTGCCTCACTCATATCGGACTTGCATGAGTAAAAAATAAAATAAATTCTACTTTGTTATACGAGTGAAATTTTAGCATCTGTTTCTTACCACAGCACTGCTTTTGCTATTTTGACCAAAACATAAATTAATACAATAAATTAGAAGCAAGCTGCTGTTGACTTCTATGCTGAAGGAAGTGTTGGTATTTCAGGGGCTCAGCAGTAAGGAATGAGCAAAGACAGTTTAAAAGTAATGAATGCTCTGCGCCTGCAGAAACATAGCAACATTGTTACTTCAAAGATTTTAGGAAAGAGATCACATGGGGAATATTAATTGCCAGTGGGATCTAAGAGTTTATTTATTAACACATTTTAAGTAAACAATCTGACTAGCACACAGCTATTTAGATGTTGCAAAATTTCTCTATTTTTTGAGGTCTTTACTCTTTTTTCCCCCCAGAAAATGGAGACTTTTATTATACAAGAACAATTAGAGTACCAGCTGAACTACTCAAATTATTGAAATGCATTCATAAGTTTTTTTTTTTTCCCTTGGAAATACTTCTTGGCTCTCAACTGTTTTGATGACCTGGACCCAAGAAGAACAACTATATTATAAAACATCAAAAAAATTATAAACTAACTGTAAGAATGCAACAGGAGTCAAAAATGCAACAGTATTCATAAAGAGTTATAGAAGGCAAAGGAAAACAGAAATTATATCTAGGTGGAAACGGAGGACACTCTTTATGGAGCACCTGGTACTTGAGCTCATTTGGCATGGAATTTCCAGAGGGTAAGAGAAAAGTTAGGGCTTGGGTGAAGGAGAGTATTGCAGGTAAAAGCAAAAATAATGCCCAACACTATTCATGTGCATGGCAACACATATAAGATTTCCTTCTATTTTAATGTTGGAAAAATGGATAAAGCTCAAGAAAGTAATATTACTACTCAATCAGTCTAGATGCTTCTCTCAAATATCTGATTCCATAGGAAATATATTTGTAATTATATGCTGTATCATGCAACTTGGTACTAATTTTCTAGTCTTTTTTATTCCCCTATGAAAGGATTGAGAACTCAGTGATCAAGGTCACTTTTGTCTTTTCTCCTAGATTTAAAAGTCTCCCGAGAACATGGAGGGTATATGTGTTTCTCTGATTGACAAGAATTTTCACTAGTGATTCTGGAACTGACTTTTATCTCATGTTCTGAGTGACTAGGAAATAAGACCTGGAGCTCAAATAGGAACATACATCAGTCCTGCCAAGACTGACTAGATTAGATGGATTTATGAAGAAAATGGGCAGCCTACCATGAGAAAATACAGAATGTGCTGGAAGGAACTCAGCTAAAGGAGTAAAAAAAATGGCATATGTTTATTTTTTCATTAATGACAGAAAGTCATCAGGTATATCACTCATGTGATTATGTGCATATATGTCTCATACATATGTACATGGAAATACATATATAGATATGGAGTGATCAGAATGTACAATGAATACTTAAATGTAAAAAATATTTATTACAGTAAGCGATTCATTGAGACTAACTTCCATAAAAACACTTTCCCTAGCCTCAAACACTTTTATCCCATTTGCTGTGCCGCCTTTGTTTGAAGCAGCTCTGGAAGTCCTCTTTAATGCCTTAAGGAGGTGTAATAAAAGTTATAAAAATGTGATGAACACTGCCGCTAAATATCTTAAATTGAAAAGACAAGGTGGTAAAAATTTTACAGCTTGCCCTCATTCACCTTATTTACCAGATCAGGTACCATGCAATGTAACTTCTGACCCTTTCCCAAAGTCATAGTGACCATAAAATTTAAACATTATGAATTCATTCAGGATATCAAAGCAGCGAAGACTGCACAACTAAAGACACTCAGGAAGAAGGGGCTTCCAGAACTACTTCTGAAAGTGGCAAGAAGGATGGAGGTGTGTTTTTAGGGGGATTAATGGCAATGTGTCTTTCAGTGAAGGAAGGAGGTGTATTTTTAGGGGGATTAATGGCAATGTGTCTTTCAGTGAAGTAATTGTTAAAAACACATCCAGTTTGGTCATTCCTTTTATACATATCCTAACAATATTTATATAAAGTCAAGCACTGTGCTTCAGAACATTAGTTATAGGTCACTAACTAGACATGAAACACCACCATGTGCCATCAGAATTTCATGTCTGTGGAATCCCATAACATCCATGTTGTGATTCTGATACTGTTGATTCCTGTCCTCCTTTTGCCCTATCTATGGGTGCCATCGACTGAACACTTACTTCGTGGTAGGCTTTGGGATAAATGCATTATATGAGCATCTCTTTATGTAACCTTCAGTGTAGCATAATTAAATAAGTAATGATTGTCACATTTGTTATGAAGGAAACTGAGGCTTAAGGATAACAACTGGTGGAGTCAGGATACAAAGTTGGAGCTCCCTGAATCTGAGGATAATACAAGCAATCAACGCTTAGTGCCCTAAATTATAATGTCACAAAGTGTTCCTTAATAGATCATATTTTCCACCTGGGTGCTTGACCATTGCCTTAAGCCATCTTTTTATTTTTGGCTCATTGTTGAGTAACATGTTTTAGAAAAAAGGAGAAAGAATTTAAAAGAAAAGAAGATATTTTCCTAAGAAAAGGACATCAGGCAAAAACTTCGAAACATGTAGGTAATTAAATTGAAAAATTTAAAAATATTAAGCATAATTTTGTCTTAAATCATACAGTTTTTAAAAGAAAGTTCAACTTATTCAGAATGTATATGTATCTTCCTTACATCATAGGTTATTGATTATTTGATTTTTAAAGTTTCTTTCAATGGGCTGATTAAATCACATAGTCAAAATCATATTACAAAATTATTGCAAATAAAAGTGGCATTGAGAATTTAAACTAGAGGAATAGTGGAAAGACTTTCATCCACAAGTTTAAGAAATAAACTTCATTTCTATATTTTCACAATTTTGAATATATGAATTTTATTCATTTTCATCAAGATTTAGAAAATAGAAACATGCAGTTAGCTTTGATTCATGTTACCACATTTTGTGGTAGACAAAGCATTTTAGACCACTAGAATTCTATCTGCTCACCGATGCACCTGTCTCTAAATACATTCAAATATCCATGTGTTTCTAGATATCTGTTCAGTTAAACAAGTACTATTTGCTCATGGACCTTAAATTACATGTGTAGATGCTTACTGTTTTACATCAATCCAAAGGGGAAGTACAGCATGAAGTTAAGGATAAATCTATTGTTAGCATTGTCTACTTGAATTTATTTTGGGCAGAATTATGACCTAAGGGAAAATAATTTTAGCTATTGTTTGATAAGTTTTCTGCTATGATTAATAACATCCGAGTTTTAGCAACATGTCGTAGGACACCTTGAAATATATTTTTTAACCCTCTTGTTCCAGAAGAATTACTTTTCCTGTAGCAGTGAGAGAGATGTAGAGAGTACTCTTACACATTTATTCTAAGAAAGATCTGAGAAAGTCACAGTCTGTTTATGAGCATATACTTATGTGATTTTAATTTAGTTGCAAAGTAAAATGCTATTTTAAGATGTTCCCCCTTGAAATGCTTAGTGGACTGCATAACTCAAGACCCACCTAACTTGAAAAATGAGAGAAAAATGATAAATAACTCGTCAAAATAAACGTAACCAAAGATGTCACTCATTTGAATGTGTTCAAGTGACATTCTTAAAAAATTTGTATTTTGAGTAAAAAGAAAAATGCTAAGTAAAATTATGTGTTAGAAAAGGAGGCAGAAAGCAGACCATATCAATGACATGATCCTGTACTGTTTTTTTTCATTTAAAGTCACTTATATATTTAAGGATACTTTTATTAAATAGGCAGAAAGAAAAAATTAAACCTTATCTGCACACATAACCATTTCTTTACTGACTTTTAAAAAATGAGATAGGTATGTGGTATTTGTTGCATTGTACTCTTCAACTTAGTCTGTAATTCCTTTAATATTTTGATCTTTTGGTGAGTTTAAGATTTTAGCAAATTAAAAAAAGACAAGATTTGAACAAGTTACGTGCAGTATATACAATGCAACATTTTAAGTATAATTTCTTTTGCTTCTTTTTTTTCCCCGAAAATTCGTCTGTTCAACTGATCTTGCATCGTGAACCAACTCAGAATGATAGTGTGGGTTAAAGGTAAACCGTGCACCCTTAAAATTAAAATTGAGATAAGTAACTGTTTTTGCTATAAATTTCCTCCCCCAAAATAAAAAATATATATAGTTCTGAAAATCCCTTTCTAAACTATTTGCTTTCCAAAAAAAAAATCTGTATTTTAGAGTTGGTCCTGGCTTATAAAATACCCAAAACTAATTTTCAATTTGGTAGCTCTGTTCATAAATATGAAATATTGTACTTCTGGATGTTTGACCTGTTTCTCACTCCAAAAATATATTACAAACATTCTCTGTGATGAAATAGGAAACACAAATATGTGAAATTATATAAAGAAAACCTACATTTAAAGTTATGCCCTACTGAAGAACTTTTAGTATAAAAATTTGAGAAAGTAGAGACAATGAGATTCTATATTAGCACTTTCTCGTTTCCCATTTCTTTCTACTACCACATAAAAATGACTTTATTGCCCTATCATCTATATTATTAAGACATTATTTCTGATGTTCTATGAGAATGTAGCAAACAATTCTTTGCATAAATATCTATGTATCCCACTGTAGCCTGAAATGCAAAATTTTTCATTAAAATCTATTCACACTATGCACTAAACAAGTACCTTGAATGTTTGCTAGTGATTTTTTTTAAAATCAAGAACTAATTATACATTTGAAAAATGACTAGTAAATTTGGACCACACAGTCTAAAGATTCAATGCTTAAATCAATTTCTTATGTACTTTGACAAATTGAGTGAGTTACTATGAAGATATAGTAAAATTAGTTTTCTGTTAAGCATAATAAAGAAACCATATATAAGCCTTTCTCCTTATGTGAAAAAGATATAGAAAAATACCCATTAGGTGTATGAAATTGATAAGAGATAAAAGTGATTTTGAAAAACAAGTGTTTTAGAATCCAGAGTTGATTAATAGTGGAAAGATGGGAAGTTAAGGAAAGTTCGGACAACAGGTGGCAAAATACAGTTAGCAGGAAGAAGTTCTAGTGCTGGCCAGCACATTAGGGCGACTTCAGTTCATTACTGAAGAACTAAGAGAGAGAATTTGAAGGTTTGCAGTAAAAAAAGGAATGATACGTGTAACACGAAGAAATGGTATCAGGGGACACAGTGTTAATTACTCTGATTTGAACATCACATATTTTGCACACATAACAAATTATCACACAGTACTCTGTAAATATGTACAATCAATACAAGTGTAAACAAAGAAAAGAAGGGGCATTCTGGCCAAAAAAAAAAAAAAATGTAGGAATGGATTCCCGCTTTAGAGCTGTGGGTATTTTGTGAAAACCTCGGGAACATGTAGCGGGCGCGGTCGTATTCAATTTCCATTTACCCGGTGCTCCTGTCAGTGAGAAGAGATGCTAAGTGCTATTCACGCAAATGGACAGGGGAACAAGAGATGCAGGAAGAAGGATAAAAGGAAATGAAAAAGAATTAGTTAAAAAAAAAAGAATAGAGCATTTGGAAATGACAAGACAACCAAGAAAAGGAGAGTAGGGAGGGATATGGTCGGTAAGGTTTGAAAAAGTTAGTAAACGGTATTATGTAAATATTCCAAATCCTCATAATAAAAGTAATAATTATATACCACAAACATTTACTAATAAAAATGTGAAAAGTCAGGAACAGGTGGGAAAAAGGAAAACATAGAACTGACAAAATTAATAGTCAGTAAAGGATTGCCTTCCAAAACAACATAAACCAAAATCTCAAATAAAATGGGCCTGGTGACACATGCCTGTAATCCCAGCACTTGGGAGGCTGAGGCAGGAGGATTGTTGAAAGTTTGAGACCAGCCTGGGCTACAAAGTGAGCTCAAGGCCAACCTGAAATGCGTAGCGAGACCCTGTTTCAAAAAATAAAAAAAAAAAAAAATCAAAACTAATATTAAATAAATAAATAAGAGATCATTATATATGCCCCAACTTTAAAATAATCCATGTAACTCTTCATTAAAAAAAAGGAAAAATTATATGCCAGGCAATAAGCGCAATTGGAGTAAAGGGAAAGAGTAGGAGCCCCATTCACAGAAATACAGAAGTAAGTACAAAGCTAATGAAGTAATTTATTTTTTACAATGAGTAAGCAGAACTCACTAGGAGTGGTGACAATGGACAGCCTTCTCTTGTTTCTGATTTTAGAGTGAAAGCTTTCAGTTTTAGTATGATGTTGGTTGTGGGTTCATTATGGATGGCTTTTAACAGATTGAGATAAAGACCATCTATTTCAATTTTCTGCAGGGCTTTTTTCTTTTCTTTTTTTTTTTATCATGAATGGGTGTTGGACCTCGTCAAATGGTTTTTCTTCATTATTTGAGGTACTCATGTGATTTCTGTCCTTGGCTCTTTTACTATGGTGTATTGCATTTATTGACCTGCATATGATGAACTAACCCTGTATCCCTGGGAAGAATCCTTCAGGGTCATGGTGTATCATGTTCTTGATGATTTGCTGTATTCTGCTTGGAAGCATCTTACTGAGGATTTTTACATCTATGTTCATTAGGGAGATTGGCCTCTAGTTTTCTTTTTTGGTTGGGTTTTTCTCTGCTTTTGGTATCAGGGTAACACTTGCTCACTTCAGGTCCAAAGGGACACTCAACTAGGGATTCAGGGAACACTGAGAAACAATGGGCAGGGACTAGTGGTCCATATAGTTCTGGAAATATTAGAGCAATTACACAAGAGAAAGACATAAAATGAAGAAAAATAGGAAAAGAAGTTAAATTGTCCTTATTTGCACATGACAAGACACTCTACGTAAAAGACCCCAAAAACTCCACCAAAAGACTTCTAGATTTAATAACCAAATTCAGTAGTGTCCTGGTTACAAAGTCAACAATCAAAAATCAATAGCATTCTTGTACATGAATAACAAATTCACTGAGGGACAAATTAGGGAAACTACAAATTTCACAATGGCATCCAAAAAAGAAAGAAAGAAACACAGAAACAAAGAAACAAAAATGAAAGACCTAGCAATCAATCTAACAGAAGAAATAGAAGAACTTTACATTGAAAATTATACTACTATGAAAAAAGAGATCAAAAAGGATATCAGAAAATGGAAAGATAGCCTTTGTTTTTGGGAAGGAAAAATCAACACAGTGAAAATAGTCATACTCCTAAAAGTGTTACACAGATTTAATGCAATCCCAGTCAAAATACTAATAGAGTATCTCATAGAATTAGAGAAAACAATCCTAAAATTCATTTGGAACCAGAAAAGACCTAGAATAGCACAGACAATTCTGGGCAATAAAGGCAAGGCAGGGTCACCAAAACTCCCGAGTTGAAATTATACCGCAGATGATAGCCATTGTTTATTTCTTATTATCTTGCTTTGAAATCCAGTATCACTTAAACTGTTTTTTATTGTTTTATTCTGTTTTATTTAGCTTTTATCTCTTTAAAATAAAATATTATTAAAGAAACAGCCTGGTACTTGCAACAACAACAACAACAAAAAAAAACAAAAACCAGACGCAAGGATCAATGGAACAGATGAGAAGATGCAGAAACAATTATGAACACATTGAATCACTTAATCTTCAAGAAAGAGGCAAAACACATTCACTGGATTAAAGATAGCCTCATTAATAAGTGGTGCTGGAAAAACTCACTTTCCAAATGCTGAAGACTAAAACTAGACCCATGTCTCTCACTGTGCATTAAACTAAAATAAAAATAGATCAAAGATCTAAAGATTAATACAGAAACACTAAATCTACTGGAAGAGAGAATATGTAGAACTCTTGAAGGCATGGGTGTAGGCAAAAACTTTATGAACAAAACCCTGATCTCATGAAAAATATTACAAAGAGTCAATAACTGGGATCTCATTTTATTCAACAGATTTTTCACAGCAAAGGAAACCACTAACACAGTGAAAAGACAACCCGTAGAGTGAGAAGAAAAAGTTTTACCAGCTGTTTCTAAGACAATGGACTACTATCCAGAATATATAAAGAACTCAAAAAAAAAAATCCCTCCCAATTAAAAACCCAATCCAAGCATGGGCATTTGAAATGAATAGACACTTATCGGATGAAGAAGTACAAATGGCAAATAAATATATGAAACAATGTTCAAAATCACTGGTCATTATAGAGATACAAATTAAAACAACACTGAGATTCCATATCATTCCAGAAAGAAATCAACCAATAACAAATGCTGGCAGGGCTGTGGGGGAAAACAGAACTCTTCTCCACTCTTAGTGTGAGTGTAGACTGGTGCAACCACTTTGCAAATCAGCATGGAGATTCCTCGAAAAACTAAAACAAGAGGTTTCTTTTGACTCAGTTATTCTCCTGTTTGCTATCTTCCTGAAAGAACTGAAAGCATTACACCACAGCAATACACGCACATCCATGTTTATAGCAGCACGGTTTGCAGTAGTTAAATTTTGGAAGCAGCCAAATGCCCACCAACCAGTGAGTGGATAAAGAAAATGTGGGTAAAGAAGGATAAACTTGAGATATTTATAGGTAAATGAGTGCAGCTGGGATAATATTTTCAAGTGAAACATTTCGATACGCATATTGCTTCCCTGGTGTGAGACACTGAAAGCATAAATAAGGACCAAAACGAATAATAGATATTGTGAAATGGGAAGAAAATGTTCAAATGGGAAGAAGAACTAGGGAGGAAGGAGGGGGGAGGAAAGAAGGGGAAAAGAAAAAAAACGAGAAAAGAAGGAAAAAATGGAAACAAAACTTTTGTAAATGAGGGGAAAAGGAGTTGAAGGGAGGGGAAAGGAGTGAGGGAAAAAGAAGAATCAATTTATACCATGTACAGGTACAAATTCCCTATGATGAATGTGATCTTTATATGTATCTTAAATGTACCTATGTACTTAATTTATTTTAAAAAATAGAACTCACCGTAATATTTTGCTTGAGTCCTAAATAGGGATTTGAGTTTTCTAAACAAAGGAAAGATATTATAGGCAGAGCAACACCATTACTGAACATCACAGAGTTTGGGAAGAAGGTCAAATACTTGGGCCAGTCGAATCTCGACGGAAATGGCATAAATGAAGGTAGTGTAAGAGAAATGAGTGATGGCCACATCGTGAAGCTTATGAGCACTCCATGAGAGAGTATGGCATTGCTACCAGGCAGTGCCAGGTGACCGGAAGTTTGTCACATAAAGTAGGCAACTGCTCAGGTGGTCTTTTCGGTGGAGGATCAGAAGCGTTGTGAAGATGGGACCCACAGGCCAGAAGCTGCAGGGGTGGGAGGAAAACAGGTGGATTCCAGACTAGTCTCAGTGGTATCCTGAAACAAATGTGTTACTTAGATGCAGTAAAGTTAAAAAAAATTAGATAATGTAGAAACTTGAAATTTCTTTAAAGGAAAGACATAGTAGCTATCTCTATATTGTTTATAGATCTTCTAAACATCACCTAAGACCTCAACTATTGTGGGGCATTTGAAAAATACTAATAATTGTGAGTGTAATAAACACCCTCTATTTGGAATAATTCATTTTTCAACTTTCTCTGAACAAGAGCCCATATGTCAACTTGTAAATAGCTATGCTCATTAGTAATTAGTCTATTTGTATACAAGAAATTAAAGTGTTTAATTCGATTTTCTTCCAACCATAAGCCTCTGCTGATTTCATATCTATTAATTAATTTCTCTCCATTATATGAAATTATTTTGTTGTTGGTATATGTGATACATAGTGATCATATTCATCTTGGGGAATTGATAAAAACAAATGCTGCCTCTTGATTGTTTTTACTTCCTGTCCTCCCATCCCAGTCTTAATACTTTTTCTCCTTATTATGCAACATTTTCTATATATTGAATAATTTCTCATGTTTTTATAAAAAATAAATAATCCAGTTCTCTCTCTGTCTCTACTCAACCTCTCCCCTTACCACAGACAGACCCAGCTCCACCCGCACCTCCCCTGCCAGGCCGCCATTCCCAGCAAGGTATCTGCGGGTCCGGCGGCTCCACGCTGCTTCCAGGTTTTCTAACATTTGAGTTTCCCTGTGCATTTGTAGCTCATGACACAGTGAGTACCGCTGTTATTAATTCATTTCCACTGAGTGCCTTGTTCATTGGGAGGCACGAATCAATGAATTTTATTCTTACTTTAAGTCACCTCCCTCAAAACTGTAAGATCTTTGAGAAAAAAAAAAAAAAACTAGACATACTTCATCCTATTACTCCCACTGCAAATATGTTAATAAGCTCATTTTATGTGAAAATGTATATTTTAATTTGTAGTCTTTCTTTTCTATTTAGATTTCACATTTGTGTGCATGCATACCTATGTAATGGGTTTAGGTATATGCTATTGCATATATTTATTTAATTTTGCTGCTTTTTCTATGTGTAGTGACAACAGGAAAAAAGTGCTAATAAAAATAATGACTAATCTTAAGTTGAATTATATTAATACAGTCATTCTTTAGTATCCATGGGTGATTGTTTTGAGGGAACTCTAAGGACAATAAAATGTGTGGATACTCAAGTCTTCTATATGAAATGGTGTTGTATTTACACATAAACCTAGATACATCCTCCTGTATACTTTAAATCACCCCTATATTACCCACAATACCTAATACAATGAAAGCACTGTATAAATAGCTGTTAGACTGTATTGTTTAGGGAATAATTACAAGAATGGAATGGTTTTATATGGCCCATACAGATGCATTATTTTTTCTGTACTAGGGATTGAATACCAAGCCTCTTTGCACATGCTAGATAACAACCCTACCACTAGCCACAGTCTGAATATTTTTAAAACTTGATTGGTTGAATACACAGATGTGGAACCTTGGATATGAAAGATTGATAATACATACAAAGTTGAGTTTTATCCTTTTACATTAAAATTTTCTACATAGCTAGCCTTTAAAGACTATCTGCCTATTATCAGAGGTGGAAATTATACAATTCTCCAGGATTTCTTTCTGTTGTCTCTGAAAGAACTGTTCATAGAATTGTCACCCTGCCCTGGAAAAGAGCACATAGGGATTGAAATGCCAAAGTAAATGGAAAAAGACAATTTCTGTTTGAATATGACAATAACAAACACACAAATAAATAAGTGTAACATTTCATACAAAATGAGATAGAACCACTACATGCATATGGTGCATAAAAATCTGCTTTATATTACTATAAAAAAGAGAAAATGGTGAAGCTTGAAGTAAAATACTTTGTTTGTATCTGAAAACACTTTTGCCACAGGGAGAAGTGATGTGAATATGTCAACCTCTTAGAAGCAAAAACATTCACTGGGAAATGAAACTGATGGGTGCTCTGAAGTCCTGACACCTTTATACACTATGCCTGTTCTGTCTCCTTCTATCCCTCCCGCACCATTCAGGCAAAACAGGAAGGTATCTTTATGCAAGAAAGTCTGCTATGCTCAGAGACCTTAATGCAATAAATATTTTTGCGCACACACACAATAGAAATTAAATCAATGTGATAATAACAAAATAGAAACAATGTTTTGAATAGAGTTCTGGGGATCTAAGTAGAGTGTATAATCACCATATTTATCAGATGTACCCTATTATTAACCAGCTGATGACTGTTAGCCATGACTGATTATCCAGCTTTACTGCGGCTTTGTCTCCACTAACTATGGCCAATAAGGTAGTGTAGCAAATTATTTACCACATCCAGCAATGAATGAGGCTCTATGATTGTTTTCTTCTGTAAAACTTTGATAACTGTACTGACTCATTTCCTACAGAACATCTACTACCTCCCTGGCATGGGTTATGAGTCAGGAAGTCCAGTCCCACTGCAGTAATTTTGAGACCTACCTTCAGATCACTGCATCCTGGTTACCTTATGTCTGAGAAGCATTTCTTAGTTTTACAATCTCTTTAGAGCCAGAGCGGTATCTATAAAATCACATAAAAGAATTTAATATCCTGTGTTTTCTACAGCCTCTTCACGGTCCCATTTCTGATGACTGAATATTTATTCTTATTTATTTTATTTAAATCAGTTCAATGAAAACGAACTTTCTTCTTTTAGAGTCCATTCAGCTTAATTAGATTCATTCATCATGTGAATAAAACATGTTAAGATAAATTTCTGGAATTTATCCCTGTTTCCCAACCTGCCCTTGCTAGGAATCATAAAATTTACCAGTTAGAGTTTACCTCCCTCAGATATGCATCTCACAAAAATCATGTGCAGAGGCATTTGTGCAGTGTACTTGTTCCCGGAGGCTCGGGCAGGGTGCTTGCTTGTCTATACTTGTGAGCTCAGGACACAGTGCCCCCAGGTAAGGTACCTGCCATGCTGAGAACTTTGAAGGCATCCGAGAGACCCGCAAAGCTCTCTCCCTAGTCGTCTGCCTTCCTTTCTCCCTCTCTCTTTTCTGCCTCCAAGTAGGTCACAAAAATTAGAATTTCTCTTCTCAAAGTAAACAGTAAAACCTAGAAAGATACTCTCTGACCACCCCCAAACACCTAAACCTCCCCAAGTAATAGGTGCCCTGCCCCAAGCCTGAGGACTGTCTTACAGAGATAAAAAGAGTCTGAGCAAACAGTTCTTGTTAAACAGACTCTTATTTATTATGATTAATTCATACTTATGCTTTTCCACTCACATTTCTGCATAGCTGTCCATTTCATCAAACTTAGCAGAAATTTTTCTCTGAGTCTTTAGCTGTTCATTTTTGAAAGGTTCCATGTCATGTAAAACTTTGACAAACAAATTTCTTATGCTTTCCTTTTATTAACTCTTCTTGTTATGGAGAAGTTGTCCATGAAGGCTGAGGAAAGGGTATTGCTTTTTCTCCCCACAATGGTCTTATATATACCTGTATTTTAACATTTTATATGCCTGTTAAAAATTGTGAAATATTTAACAACAGTTAAACTGTTTTTAATATCTTGAAATTTTACATTATATATAATATATATTGAAAATAAAACACTATTTTATTGTTTACATCTTCCTGTTTTCCTAGAATGATTGCACCCGTGGTTGGATCATATGTATAACTAATTAAGAAGACTTCTCAGTACCTTTCTTCAGTTTCACAAAGTTTTGATCTTAGACACTGTTTTACAAACAATTTCCATGCTGTCCTTTGCATATGCTTCAAAATTCTTAGATGGCAGATAATTATTCATCGGAAATGTTGCTTTTTTATTTTGTAAGACAGAATTTTTGATCTATTCATTTCCAGACTGCTCTGTTATCTGCCTTTGAATTTGCCTGAATTACTGCAACCATAGGGATATGGCTTGTAACTTACATTTTTTGGCAGAAAGTATAATTTCTAATGTGAAGCTGAAAGCAGTTTTAAGGGAAATGAAAACATCATGATCATTTCTTTGTCACACCATTAATCATCTCCCTTCTGTGCTGGTAGAAATGGATCACAGATTTACTTATTTCCCTTTCTATAGCACCTATTGTTTATACCATCCAATGTCTCATGTAAATGGTTTAAAGTAGCCCTGAATATTTCAAGGTCACTGAACTGAATGTCTGTATTCTACCAGAGTCACCACCTATGAAAAAGGTAAATAATGGCCAGCTAAGTAAATCTGTTTATCTCAAATTCTGGTTCTATGTTTAGGATGAAGAATATGAAATTTATATTACACTTCAATGATTCATCCTTTAGGCAACATACAATTAAAATCTTTATTTATGCCTAAGCTCATAGTTCTTTGAAAAAGAAGCAAAAAAGATAACTTCTTTATGTTCAGAAAATATTTCACAACTCACGGAGACCCTACGACAACCATATGTACTATTAAAGTAAATATGCCTGTTTAGGCAGCCACCTCGGATGCCTGTAGGTCAATACTCCCACCAGCCAGCACGTGAAGGTATAAGAAATAGAATTCATCCACATACAACTCACACCTGTAAAAAGAAAAACAAAATTCATGTGTTTTCCTCAAGCTATAAATGATAGCTGTAAATACTTTCTAAGAGGCAAACGCGTTATGTTCCTTGATAAAAGGCTTGGGAAACAGAGACATGTAGTCACTCTCACAGCTCACTGGAAAGATTTCCAATGGATTTGATGGTAGCATACATGGTTCCCAGAGAAGCACTCTTGATAAATGTATTTCTGGGGTTCTTGATAAGTGTACTTCTCTTCATTGTTTTACAGTTGACACTAGGATAGCTTCTACACCTTGTGTAGCATTCACTGCATGGAGATGATTCTTAATGAACCCTGCTGAGTGAATCATACTAAAACCTGCTCTCAGAGTTGTTTGCCAGAAGATTCCTTTGCAGAGGGTTACCACAATTTAATTTTGCATATTATTGGAGCATGCCTCTTTCTGTGTGTGGCAGAATCTCTATTACAGACTATAATAGGTAGCATTCTTATAAAGCTGTTTTTTCTTGGCCCACTGAAATGTTATTAAATAAGTTGTTCTACATTTTTTACTGGCATTTGAGTTTACACTTGCTAAAAGAGAAGGCTTCTAATACAAATGTTTACTTTATTTTTAGCTTACTAATACTTTTTCAAGATTATTCCTAATAATAGCATAGCTTCCTTTTATTCTTTCCACTGGTCCCTATTATATGTAAGCTTATTTTTAAATGATTAATTTTTCAAATAAGACCTAACATAAAAACAACCTAGTAAAAATCTGAAAAGACAAAATATTGCTAAATGCATTGATTCTGAAAACTAAATGACACAGAAACACCTTCTGCCTAAATGTCACTGAGAGTAGTTATGTGCTTATTCCATTGCCTTCTGTAGAACTGAATCAAGGCTGAAGCCAATAAAGATCCCTCATTACTGCAGTCATTTTGAAATTTCATCTTCAGTTCTGATGGCCTATAAGTATCATGAGTTTTTTTCAGAATTTTTCAAAGGCAAAGAGCCTTCACTATTGCCTAGGAATTCATCATCAGTTATATGCTATTATCTCAGCAGTTGAAGAGGAGTATAGAATTAGAATCTATACACCAAAATGAGGAAGGGTACTATTTCTTTCATTTTTCACTTTTAGCACTTAGATCATAGCATAGATTAATATGAACTCATCTTGTTATCTCTGGTACAATCTTGCCACCTCAACATTCCACATAAAACGTTGCTCTATTTAAAATTCCATTGAGATATCTAATGTGAAGAATTTGGAAAAAAATCAATTAAGAGACTAGTTTGCTCCGTTTCTTATTTGAAAAAGTTCTTCCTAATATCTAACTTCTACTTTTCTCCTTATCTATACTTTGGATTTCTTACACAAAAGAAATAATGCAGTATTTAAACTTGCGTGTCTGACTTATTTCACATAAGATTATGATATCAAGGTGTATCCATTTACCTAAAGATGCCTCAAGTTTATCCTTCTTTATGGCAGAGTAACACTCCATTTTACATAAACAGAGGGAGGAAGAGAAAGGAAAGAGGATTTAGAGAAACAAAGAGTTGAAGGAAAAAATTGAAATACAGCTTTTGCACCTAGGGATGGGAGGTTGGATAGAGGGAAGAGAGGGAATTAAGATGGGTTGTGTACACATATAAATTCCCCATGATGAATGTGATCATTGCATACATGTGATCATTGCAAACATGCGCTCATGAAGAAAAATTAGCTAGCTATTATGTTTGGAAAGAAATAAAGACCCAGTTCTATCACTGAAACACAATTCTTTGGTTTTGGAAGGCTTTCTTTTTAGTAATTCCACATACTTTCTCCCTATTCATTTCCTACCATTTCTTGCTCTATTCTCAGTCCCTGGAGGCCCATCCTTGGAAACTTGGCTTATTGGATTGTTGACATCTGATCAGATTCAGCTCATTGGAGGCACCATCAAGGAAACTGAGGATAAGAGAGAGAAGGGAATATTTCCCTTTCATCCTCCCCAGTCATACATAAATAACATTTTAGGTTTAGACATTGCTAATCTTTACAGTATTGTCCTTCTCACCTACTGTTCCTTTTCTTATTTCATTGTTCATGAACAGAAGGGTTAGGGAACAGCTCAATTAAATCACTCAGCTGTGTGTACCTCAGCATTGCTTGTGTATCTCTGTGACTCTGAATCAAGTGATTTCCTTGGTGGTGGAGATTTTGGTCTTGTTAATCACTTTAGTTTTCAGTCATTGATTCCCTGGCATAATAGGTATTAGTTGGAGCTTAAAAGATATCAGTGCTGAAAGTACAGTCTGTAATAAGACAACATTTTTGGATTCCTAAAATGAATATTTGCAAGATACACTAAAAAAAACTTTAAGACTGTAACACATTGTGAAGTACATAGACTTTTAAATCGTACAGTACTAGAATTGTTCCTGCTTCTCCCTCTTAAGTGTGATGCATTGTGACCAACTACCTGGGCCTCAATTGCTTCATCTGTAAAATGGTGATAATCATATTATCTCACAGTGATGTTTTGAATACTACGTGACAGAAGTTCAATGAAATACCCAGTGATCTCCTTGGCACACGGTAACTAACTCCTCCACTCCTGCCTCAAGCTGAATGTGTTTGTAAAGTTTGATTAGCCTTCCTCTTTCCCATAGGATAATAGAATGGTTAAAAAGAACAAGCTCAGAATGGTGACAATCAAATTTTCCAAATTTTGAAAAGGTCACAGCAGTATAACACACCTCTGTTATTCATAGGTAATTGAATTAACATTCCAAACCATGGTTCTTGAAGAAAAGATTATAATAAAGGACCTTTCCCAGGACAATAGTATTTTTTTTTTAATCTTTTCCAGAAAATGTACAAGCACAACCTCTGCCGACAGTGAACTTCAATTTGGATACCACACTGCCCTTCTGGGTTTGACAACAAATGGGAACCCAGGAGGTGAGCAATGGGAACCATGGTAGATGCTCACAAGGGAAAAGGCTTTCAAACATGCCAAGTGAATTGTAATAAAATTGCCAAGTCTAGAAAACTGTATAGTTAATATCACTGCCTAAGAATATTTTGAACTTTCCTAAGGTGAGCCTGGACTTTCTACACAGGTTTTAAACAAGCCATTGAACATCTGCTTCCAAAATTAAAAAGCCAAAAGACTAACTGATGTGGCTTCATGATTAAAATGCTAACTATTTCTTTGCAACTATTGGGCCATTTTCAACTCAATCAGTTTTATATTTGTTTTTCATAATGTTTCCTGGGATACTATAGACTCATAATCATAGGCTGTACAATTTAGAAGACTCCAGGGTCTACTTTGCTCCTCCTTCTCATTTTATATGTAGGAGCACAGAGAACCTCAAAAGATCATCAGAGTGACGTTGAAATCAGGCCAGGCGTGGCAGTGTATACCATTAATCTCAGCACTTGGGAGGCTGAGGCAGGAGGATCCATGTGAGTTCAAGATCAGTCTGGATTACAAAGTTAGTTCAAGGCGAGCCTGAACTGCATAGTGAGACCCTGTCTCAAAAAATAGGGTCAGGGATTTAGCTCAGTGGCCTAAGTGCCTGCCTGGCAGGTGCGAGGTTGTGAGTTCGATCCCTAGTACCAAAAAAAAAAAAAAAAAAAAAAAAAAAAAAAAAAAAAAAAAAAAAAAAAAAAAAAAAAAAAAAAAAAAAGAAAGAAAAAAAAAAGAATGACATTGAAATCAAGTTGAATTTCAAAGGGATAGCACTCAAAATTATTTCTTACAGGTTCCTTTCAGTTCTAAACTTCTCTTTTCAAAAGAGCTTAGGGCTGGGTGGTACAGTGCTTGCCTGGTATGCATAAGGCCCTGGGTTCAATCCATAGCACTGCAGGAAAATTAAAATCTAAATAAAATCTGCAATGAAAGAATCTCACAATAAGCTGCTTAGATCAGTTAAGGACTATGAAAATTAATAAAATATAAACAGTTTGCTATTAAAGTTGTGCTTCTAAAATCCCCAAGGAAATGTTCAATATCCCATTTTCTTCCTTCTAGCAACTACCTAGTGAGCAAAAATCATGCAACAAGTTTAGGCAATGTGTCACTTAAATCAACTGACAAAAGGAATTGTTTATTTGGAAAGATCATTTGATGATAGGAGTTCAAAATGTAGTTGTTTGGTGAAATTTGCTGCAACATATGCTTCCATCTATTAAGGCTGGAACTGGTATAATACTGGTCACCAAGTGGTGGGGAAGAGGTGTGCATATGGTATAAAATGTTCATAGAAATAGCGATGGCATGTATCTTCCAAAGAACCATAAAATCCGTGAAACAGATGGATTAAAATCTAAACCATATTCATTCCAATAGACGTCAAAGCAAAGTGATTTCTCTTAAAAGCATAGTTGTTAGATAGTAGTTTCAAAAATCTGCAACAGACCATGTAATAGGTGCTTGCCTTACAATTTTTGTTTTGCAAACCAAAGAGAAATTTCATTTTTACTATTAACAGACATCAACAAAAAGAAAGAAAAAAGAATGTAAAAAAAAAAAAAAAAAAAAAAAAAAAAAAAAAAAAAAAAAAAAAAAAAAAAAAAAAAAAAGAAGAAAGAAGAAAGAAAGAAAGAAAAGAAAAAGTGCTATTGTTTACAGGTGATTAATCAAGTCAGATTCTCTCTTTTTCTATATTACACAATAATGAGGATTCGGCATTGTTGTTGACTGAAGAATTTACTCTAGTTTTCCTTGTTCTCAGGCAAAAGATTATCATCAATTCTGTATGTTTCTTCTTAGGACAACAGGATATAAAGGTATTTTCTCAACTTTCTGGATGATGTCACATGGATTAGCTTGACTGATTTCAACTGTACCAGTAATTCTGGACCTCTTTTGGCCTATTTTCTTAATTACTAAAGAAATATACCTCTAAGTCATCAATAAAATCTCTTATTTTCTGTTGTGTTTCTATATTACAGAATATTTAAAATCAACAAAGTAACTCTACGTGATAATCTCATATCCTGTCACTCGGCTTCCCTCCTCTTATTCTGATAGTTATTTTATTTTGCTCTTCCCAGCTCCTATTGCCAGATGTATTTCTTAGCCCTAGTTGGTGTCCAGAAAGCATGACTTAGAAGGGCGTCGTAAACCAGCTTCGTACCCTTTGACTTGTTGGGTTAGGAAGAGTGCAAGGACAGAAATGTTGCCTGGCTGAGATTCTAGTAAGATCTAAATTTCTTTATTCACAGAGTTCCTATTGGTTGGCCTTTACAGATCTTAGTTATTAATGGATATTATTTCCTTCTCTAACTCCTTTGGCTGAAGGACTGGAGTGACTTCCAACTGTTATTACTCCAGAGTGCTTCACAATTTCCAGATGGTTTTTTTAGCCTTGTGCTCATCTATGCATATGGTATTGTCATAGTTTCATCACCATCACCACTTAAATTCCAGAGTATGAGCTATGAGTTCCTTGCCAGGACACAAATTGATATTCCTCTGTTGTTGCTTATTAAATCTTTGTCTAGCTCCCACTGCGTGATCGCTCTTGATGGTACAGAATCTCCCATTACATGATCACCCTTGATGGCACATCGTTTTGTCAATGTCCTCAGTATCCACTGTAAAGGCATATAATTGACATCTGAAAAATGTTGATTGACGATGTGGGGGATGGACTACCTTATTTATTAAAATCTTCCCTTGAAGATTTTCATCAAAACCATTTCAGAGCACACAGTTTGCTAATGCATTAGACTTACTTAGGCCTTTGATTTATATTGAATGGAGTAGAGTATTTATTTTATGGTCTGAAAAAAAAGATTCACAGGTCATAAAACATTCAGTAAACCACAATAAAATATTATTCTGTTTGATATGGTCAGGCTTTATAGAAAATTTGTTGATAAAAATAAGATATGTAGAGCAAATCATAATTTGTTGAACTTGTGCTCACATGTACCTGACCTCTTTGAAAGGAGTTTGACTTCTTGCCCCTAAATTTGGAATTTTTCATTTGAGAATTTATTATTTTGGCTAACTGTTTCATGTGTGAAACAAATTTTGAGAACCTATCACTTATCCTCCTTCAGACCATTCTCTAGGGACTAGGATTTTAATGGTACAGGAAATGCTTATGTATAAAAAACAATAAACAAGTGAAGAACTTATAAATACTACAAGCTTCACATATTAGCACATGTTGTAATCCCAGCACTCTGGGAGGCTGATGCAAGAGGATTGCAAGTTCTAACCCAGTCAACTTAGCAACTTAATGAGACCCTGTCTCAAAATTTAAAAGTTAAAAATAAATCACAGAGGGCAGTAAGACTGGGAATGTAACTCAGGGTAAACTCCCTGGGTTTGTTTTCTAATATAACCAAATATAAATAAACACTAAGAAAATAATAAAATAGGACAATATGACCAAGAAATGTCACAAAGAGTCTTTCAGTAGATTGATCAAAAAGGCCTGATTTACTGGAGATGAGAGCAAAATGACCAGAAAAATCTGCCAGCCCCAAAGATCCTGGGACCAATACTTATAAATAAAGTTTACTGAAACAGTATCATGCTTATTGCTTATATAGTGTCCATGAGTGATTTTCCACTACAATGACAGAGCTGAGTTGTTGCAACAGAATCCACATGGTCTGCAAAAGTTAAAACCATTGCTCTCTGGGATTTTATAAAAAATGTCTGTTGACCTTTGGCTATGGGGAAAGAACATTCCAACCTCAACACCGGCAGGCTGAGGCAGGAATAGCCTAAATTTGAGCTATATGCATGGACAGTTTAGTGACTGTTGCAAAATAAAAAGTAAAAAGGGCTAGGAATGCAGCTTAGTACAAAGCCTCAGTGTTCAATCCCCAGTAATATGGAGGGAAAAAACTCACATTCCAAAGAGGAAGCATCCACATAAAGAATCTGTGATATTTTATATCTAGATTTTCCCCCAAAGTCTTGTGTGTTCAAAGGTGGGGCATGTGGGAGGTGACTGCATCACGGTGGTGTGATACTCCTCAAAAAATCAGTCCCCTGGTGAGTTTTGCAGCTAACTGTGATGTTGGGAGGTGAATCCTGGTCGCAGGAGATGGCTCAGCAGGGGCGCAGCCTGGAAGGGTCTGTCTCACTGTCTCTTGCCTTGATCGTTCTCTGCTTCCCCCTGCCATCCCTTATAGAAGCGTTCTCTGCCAGGCGCCCCTGCCACACCACCCTGCCTCAAAGCCAACTGACTGTGACCTGGAACCTCTGTGAACTGTGAGTCAAAATAAACTTTTCCTTCTTTAAATTGTGGGTGCCAAGTATTTTATTCCTGCAATGCAAAAATAACTAAGGCAGCATTTAAGGGAAGAACATGCTTGTAAACCAGCAGGACTGTGTACATGAGGCAGACAGTAGCTGACAATGATGTCCTTGGTATACAGGAGTCAAGACTGACAAGCTGTCTGGGTTTCATTCTACATGGGGAGCAAATACACTTTTTTTTTGGTTTTTACTCTGAGAATAAATGGTTTACATTTACTTAAGTACCTTTGAGGCAGTAAGTTTCCAGAGATAGCTTTTTTTAACTTCATCTTTCCCCAACAAATAAGTAGGTAAAATGATGGGTCTCATTTTAAAAGTGAGAAAATAAAAATTTAAGAGTGTTTGATTGCCCAGAAATCACAAAACAAGCTTCCGAATTGGGGTCTGCCCAGATCCCACTGGCTGGCAATTTGAAGAGAAATGAGAGATATTTGACTTCAAATCGCCAGCCCAGGAGCACAGGCCATGCACATCAATTGCTCTCAGATATAATAATGATATAAAAGGTGGGACCCAAACGCATCTGTCCCTTTGGATGCAGTTTCTATTTAGTTATGCCTGAAATTCCACACTTAGGTCACCCATTAGGCAGCTCTAGCTAAATTATGAAATGATCTCCCTATTTACTTTGCTCATTTAGATACTAACACTTTTGAAAAGCAATGGAATAAATGTACTGCATCTGAGTAAAAACAAGGCATGTATAATGGGACCCTCAACACAGCACAGATTTCTTGGCAAGTTTCAGTTTGGTGACTCCTCTAAACTTCCGGACCAGTGTAACAGAATGAAGAATGGGAGCTACTTCCTACCCGTTCTTATAAGAACACCCTTGGCTCAGTGTTAGACATACTTTAGATACTGAGGTGATACTGAAATAAATGACCATCTAAAATACAGTAACTCTTGATCAAGTTCCAAAATAGAATACACCTCAACTCTGACTTATATGCATGAATAAAGGTATGTGATGAATTGAAAATGCCCATATCAGAGTCTCTCTTTTCTCTTCTCTTTGACCGAGACACCTGCCAGCACCACCCCCACGTGGGAGACAGGACCTGGCAGATCATCTCAATCCACCATTGAAGTGAAGGGAGCAGCAGGTGGAGGGGCCCTTCCGTTCGGGTTTGCCACCCCTACTGTCTTTGATTCCTCTCCCTCCCCCCGTCTATGAGTGTAACCACCCCTGCAGGTCCCTCTAGAGGTTCATGCCCAAGTCCCTGATATGCAAAGCCTGTACCAGCTCCTCTGAGCTGGACTTCATCCTCTGCACAAGCTGGGCAGCAGTAACTGCAGCTGAAGGAAGTAGGGAAGGCCTGAAGCTATGACCGGATCTTAGCCTGGAGCACTGTGTGGCCACAGACGAAAGGAGGGCAAAATAAGAAGGTGCATGACACAGAGCCTAAATCCCACCATGGGAATCAGCAGCTGCATTTTTTTTTCTTTTTTAAATAAAATATGTAATGGTGACCAGTTGTTCCATAACCAGGGAATGATGATGGTCTTTTGAGCTTATCTAATGCTTCTTTACAAGCCACATGTGGCTACTGAACACCTAAATGTGCTTGTAATGTGTCAAAATGGCAATATTTGGACACATAGAATTACATAAAATATATATCAGTGGTATTCATTCTATATACTTATTTTTACTTTTTTAAAATGTGAAGCTA